>ML816510.1:0-25016 GCA_009831015.1 Picea engelmannii
CATTGTTCTTGAATGCTAATATCCCTTTCAATTGCAGCCCATGATCTTTCAAGTTCTACCCGTGTATTTGTTGTTTGTAAGATGGTATTGAATAGGTTTAACGCAATGCTTGTTTGATCTGATAGACCGGGTTCTATATTGGGCTGTCTGGTAACTAGAACAGTCATGAAAGCTGAGGGTTTCTTTTTTGTAAATCAAGAATATTTTCGAGGGTCACAAATTTCTGGTTCAAAATTATAAAAATAGAACTTCCAAAGTATGAATTAATAGTATAACAGAAATAAAGGCCTTTTCTAGTATCTGAGTCAAATTTTAAAGGAGACAGTGGACGGAATGAAGAAAAAGGAAACATGTAGTTGTATAACAAAAATGAGGCATCAATTTAAGAAGAATCTCATTTTAAGTTAATACAAGAAAACGGATGATAACTTTGCAGAAGCATACAGTTTCAGAGTCCTAAAACGTTCATAGGTCTTATATCCGTTGAAAGCTGATACAGAGGAAAAACTGCAAATGATTAGATAATCTAACTGTTTTAATTACTATAATAGAAATTACCACATGAAACACTTCAAACGGAAGTATGGAAATAAAAAATAGAATGACAGAGAAACACATAACTCAGGCTTGACCAGATCTGGAATCTTCAATCTATATTGTATTAATTCAGGCAAAACGAAGTTATCTCTTTACAATCCCTCCAGAAAAAAGCCTTTTCTTAGTCTTGAAAAATTACATTTATACAAAAYCACCAATCTTAGGACGGTTGGTGAGTTCCTAATTCTTAGAGACTAACTATTTGTTAAAAAGTAGATCCAAAACCGTTTTCATGATCTTCTTCATTTTTCCATTTTCTGGGAAGTAAAGCCCTTCCAAATAATACTTTTACTTTTTCGATGACTCTCCTTCTTTTGATTCGATACATTTAATACATTTCTCTAGGAACTGTGTAAGATTTCTGGGGGGTTCTGGAAAATCTCTTGCCTCGAACAAATAAAAATTTCTCTGAATCTTAGAAAGGCTGTCATCCACTCCTTTATCTGTAAACTTTATTGACTGCAGCTTTAAGTTTGGCTCAACTAACAACTTGTCCACTAGGGCGACATCGATTTTTCTTAGTTGTGAAATTTCTGTTTGGATTTCACTCAAATTTTCCCTAAAATTTAATTGATGTCTTACAATATTGATTTGTCCCAAAAGTCCTGTACATTGGCCTTTTCCAATATTTAATGACCCTTTGTCTAGAAGATCAAAAACTTCTTCACGGTCATCTTTGATTTCTTTGGCTATTCTTTTGCTTTCAGTTATGTTGGTTTCCCATAGCTTGAGCATGATGTCACCTATGATTTTCTCTGTGGCTGATACTTTCATAGTTTCGGATACCTCTTCACCTGTCGAATATATAATTGCCTTTTGGAGAGTAATCCTCACTACTTTGGCTTCTTTTTCTCTTAGGATGATATTTTCAAAGGCATTATATACTTCTTGAAAGTAATTCTGAATAATTTCTATCTTGGAAATCAATTTTTGCTGTTCAATTTCTATTTTTGAATGCACTTCCAGTGACTGGGCCTGGAAAGCTTTTAAGTCTATAATCTGATCTTCCATTGATATTAATCTAGTCTACAACTGTTCTGCGTGCTCCTTTTTCTGAGTAATCTGTAGCTGATTTGTTTGTATTTCCTGGCTCATTTCGTCTAAACTCGTTTTGAGCGATTGAACCTCTAACCTTTCGGTAGCCCTCGTCTGCTCCAAACTTTTACTCATTTCTTCTCTAATGATTTCCTCAACATTCTTTAATTGCTCTTGCAATTGTGCTATGATTTCATCACTCTTCTTTATCCTTGTTATGATTTTTCCCACGGTAAAAAAGTTTGTTGTTGCCATGGATCCCATGGAACCTACTACCTCTGTAGCGAAATCTTCTTCCTCCAAATTTTGCTCGTCTATCAGGACTTTATTTTTTTTAACCATGTTCCCCTCCTTCTTATGCATCTCTTGTTTCAGGACGGCCTTCCTTTTTCTACTGAAAAAATAATCGGAAGGAGGAATCTCATCTATGGGAATGGAGGTAAGGTCATCAACAAAAAGAGCTCTTGTCTGTGGCAGTCCAAAAGTGGACTGTAACGGAGTTAAGGAGGCTATGGGACTCCCTAGCTCCGTAGATCCTTTCCCTCCTGCCGCCTTAGGTGTGTTGACATCAACCTTTGGTGATGAAGTGGGAGTAGGCTTACTGGACTTGGGAGGTCTCCCTGACCTTTTCTCTTCTTTGGTATTTTTGGTTAGTGGAGGCCTTTCTGCATCCTGTAGGGCCTTTTTGGGATTTTCCTTCTTTTGTGCTTCCTGCTCGAAACCTGGTGGAACGCTTTCTTTCTCCTGGGGGAGGGTAATTTATTCCCCTTGAAGTACTTGGGGCAGACCACTCCGTCGATGCTTCTGAAAGGTCCTAAAGATGACTTGCAGGTCGGACGACAGTGTCTGTACTCTTTCCAACACTTCTTTATAAGATTTGGTACCTTTGAACACGTCGTCCCAAGGGGACTCTTCATGTTCATAGGCTTTCATATTGCAGTGTATCAAGTGTTTATTCACTAATTGATAAGAGTCATGCCTTTTGTACTCAATATTTACCAGTTTCATTTCTTCGAGTGCTTCTGCTTCCACCCTAGAATGTCCCAAATTTAATAATGAAAATTTCCCGATGTGCATAGCGAAGATTGGCCAGGACTTATTTTGAGCTGCCTTTAGCTCTATTCCAATACTGCCTTTTACTATTTGGTGTGCCACTTCCCTACACACTAGTCTATCCGGAAGGAATTTTGGAAGCGCGTGAGGGGGGATTGAGCACCCATAAACCCTGATGTAGGAGAAGCTTTCTTCAATGAACTAGTATGCTATTTGCTTGAGGTTATTTGAAACTGCTTTAGAAATGTGAGGAGGGTCACAACCAAATTTTTTTTTATGCATGGGTATCACCACGAAATGGAAAATTTCGTAAAACAATTTTTTTGCATTTTCTTCCCACAACTCAGAGTGATATTCGTGAATGGGTTCAGGGCAGGTTATGTTCCAACTCCAATTCATCAGGGGAAATGGAGTCATAAAACAAATTGCGTCCATGAGGTATGCTGACATGTAGAAGGCCACTGGTTGATCTCGGGCTCTTGCAGCTCTGTAATCCGAAATCTCTTTGTCTATATTATCAGATAAAATCTTGTCCTAGTTGAAACTATACCCTTCTGATGCTTCTTCTAAAAAGGGCACCCATTCTGTGGGGAAATGTCAGGGATTCTTTTTGCCGAAGAGTCTACACATCATCATGACCACATAAACCATGTACTCATTCAAAGAGGTTGTGGCATAAATTCTGTGGGTATCGGCCCTAAATTTTGATGGACATCTCCACCAACCTTTGATTAAATTAGGGTAAGTTTGGTCTGCCTCAGTGCATTCCTTTCTCTGGAATTCAACTATAAATTTGGCATTGTAAATGAAATTAGGATTGGGTGAGAGTTTGTACATAACCTGGATATGTTCAGGTCTGAATGAGCCGATAATGGCTCCTTGATCATTTAAAATGCTTCTCGTCGGAATATCAACCTTGTCCAAAGCCCAACTGACCATGTCGTTGTACGACATGAGCCGTGGGCGTGTTGCAATTTTGTGAAGCTCTGATTCTGTTATGTCCCGAAAGTGATTCTCGGAATTGCTAAGGGAATTTTTCATCTCGCAGTCCAGATTTTCATAAATCTGTCTCCATGATTTAATTGAGTCGATAGCATGTGGTGTGGTGTCTGATATGACATCTCCCTCTAGGCTGGAAATCTCAGCTGTATATTCACTCTTCTTGGGTCCCTTCTTTGGTGCCATGACTCTGTATTGGAAAGAAAACCTGTTATAGAAGAGAGGTGCGAAAGCTCGGTTGTATTATCCTATTTCTGATAGAAAAAACGAGAATAAGTTTCAAAACACAGACCTCTAGTTTTCTTTTAACTCATTTTATGGTGAAAGTACTGACGCAGCTGTCAAGAATTTAATACCTTTAATGCGAAGAATATCTCTGAGATACGCATTTGTGTCGCAGAAATCATGATCTATCCATTATTAATGTGGCCATATTTCGACAATTCTCAAATCAACATTCAAAAAACTTCTTTTGACGGAGGCCGAAAAGAAAGTATTTAAGAAGTTTAATTACCATTTAATGTATTTTTAAAATGAAGTTAGCTCTTTTTAAAATTCGGTATTGAGTCGGGGCTTCGTGTTTCAGGGTTTTGGGGATCGCGGTTACATGAGGTATGCCACTACTAAACCCCGAATCCCAAAATCGCGATGAGATTAGATTTAAGCCTTAACTTTCGTATTGAGTCGGGACTTCGCGTTTCGGGGTTTCGCGGATTGCGACTACATGAGGTATATCACCACTAAACCCCGAATCCCGAAAGCGCGGTGAGATTAATTAATTAGGATTAAGGTTGACTTTCACTTCTTTCGGGAAATCGGGAATCTGGATTTCGCGATTCAAAATGTATTGGAGAGACATTGTTCTGAGTAAACCTCGAATCTCGAAAGGTTAAAAAGATGGTTAATCAACTCCTTTAGGGTTTTAAATTACCGCGATTTAAAGTACTTTACAGAATGTGCGTCTAGACTTTAATGAAATTTGAGCTTCTTGTCTTTATTTATAACGAAGAAATGAAAACTTTTCGGGACTTCGGTACCGGTCTTTTGGACTGATAGTGAGGATTATACCTTATGAAAAACTGAATCCCGAAAGAGAAAAAATTTAGTTTTAAAGGTGAAAATTTTCAAACCTAGCTACAACATAGGCTCCAATTGGGGACCTCGTCTCCTTGTGGGACGAGGAGAACAGGTGGACTTAGTGCCTTTTATTGGGTAAATGGGGTCAGTCATTTCGGTCTGTGAGACATAGCTGCGAAAACTACTAAGGGGATAAAGATCCCAACCTTAACTTCGGAAAATTTTCCAAACCAAAGCGTTCGACAATATTGAAATAGGATCACTTGGATTTCCCTTTCTAAAACCGACCTCAGACTTGTGCAAGATAATAAAAACAAGATTAGTGGTTCTACCAGTTTTTATTTGATCGTATTCGCATCGAGAGACTCTTAGAGTATAATCTGGAATTCCATAATATTAGAGTGTAATCTGGCCGAGAGAAGAAAAATACCAGAGCCTTTTGCAAATAATATAATAGCCTTGTCTATTATGGAGACATTGCTTCACTGCCAGCGGGCCTGTTCAGTACCCCGGTGAAGTTATCGGATTTTCCACATTGAATTTCCTTTCACCACTTCATTAATTTTAGCATTTAAATGCTGAGATGAGGGCAATCATATAATGAATTTCCTTTCATCATCTCTTTAAATCAGATGGGGGAAATCGATAACAAATTTCCTTTCACCATCTGCTTCTATTAGATGGGGGAAATCGATAACGAATTTCCTTTCACCATCTTTTTCTATACATATTTGTTATGAAGTGGGGGCAATCAATAAGTATGTAACATACTCAAGGAATTTTATTTATTTATTTATTTTTTTGCAAAGGTCTGTCAACTTATTAAAAAGATCTGGATTGATCTACTTTTGGCCCTTAGACACTCTAACTTTATGAAGAATCTCAGAGAAATTTTTTTAACCCCCTCTTTTTATTTATTTATTTTTTATTCGGGACTTCACTTGAGCGAAAACGATCTTTTTTATTTCTGGTAGAAAGACTAAAAAGTTTAAGATTAGCCCAGACATACTTCTGGTTCAGCCAAGGCTTAGGAAAAACAGAGGATTTTGCCTATCTTTGCTTCGAAAGTTAGTTTGAACATTTCCGAAATTAAGATGAGACTTAAAGGGAGAAAAAAAAAGATTTGGTGAAGAGTAAGCTTGATAGTGATCGAAGTGGAAAGGTGAGAGAACCTCGAAACTTGGAAGTGCTAACGAGTATTAATCATTTTATTTATATAAAATTTTATTTCTTATTTATTATTATTTTTTTAAGTTTATATATATATATATATTTTATATATAAAAAATCAGCAACTCGTTCACTTGTACCTCTTAGGATATTTTTAATTCATGTTCTCGGGTTAGAGTTCATACCTTAAAAGTTCATCTTACTTACAGCCAGAATATTGTTTCCTCATTACCTTTTGGGCAAGTATTTATCAGGGTTATCCATGCAGATTACCCCTGTAGTATAATTGGTCTCTTGAGTCCTGACGCTTTTCCTGCGAACAACTGATAACTGTCAAACACACTCATACTAACTCTGAGAACTGCTAGATTTGAACTGCTTTGTATTTGCATCCTCTGAAAAATCTTAAATAATTTTTATTTATTATTATTTTTTTTAACGAAAGAAATGTTACTATAAAGAAAATGTGAAAACAAACCGGTATATACAATAAAAGTTCGAAAACATATTACTGCATGTAGTGTTTAAGATATCGCCCATTTACAGGGGTGCTTATAATATCTCCATTTAGATTTTCTAATGAAAAAGAATTTTCTCCTTTTGAGGCTGAGACTCTATAAGGGCTGGACCAGATCGAGTCAAATTTGTTGTGTTTTCCAGCATCTTCTCTTCTGGCTTCCCATTTTAGTACCAGATCTCTAGGGAGGAAATCTCTATCCTTAGCCTTTTGATCAAACAAAGCCTTCATCTTATCCTGGTATCTCTGCAACTTTTCGTTAACTTCAATCCTATTTTGTTGAACTTCGACCAACTGGTTTGCTCTTCCGGTAATGTCGTTAGGTTCTTCGTTCGAATCTTGCTAATTTTTCATTACTGGCATAGCAAGATTGATCGGTAAGATAACATCAGTTCCATATACTATCTGAAAAGGGGACATTCCGATTGCCCTTTTGGTACTTATCCAGTTAGCCCATAGAGCGTATTTCAAATGAATATGCCACGTCTTCTTGTTGTCAGTCAATATTTTTTTTTATCATAGTTGTCAAACTTTTGTTAGATGATTCAACTAAACCGTTGCCTTGCGGATAATAAGCTGTGGAGTGTCCTAATATGATGCTGAATTTTTGACAAAAGCTTACCATAGCCATCGATTTGAACACTTGTGCATTGTTGGTGACTATTTTTCGGGGACAGCCGAATCTGGATAAAATGTTTTCTTCCAGAAAGTTGATTACAACTGTGTCGGTCGCGTTTCTCGTGGGAATAGCTTCCACCCACTTGGTAAAATAGTCCGTTGCGGTTAGAATCCACCTGTGCTGAGTGCTGGAATGTGGGTGAATCTCTCCAATAAAATTAAGACCCCACTACTGAAAAAGGGGTTTCGGTTTTAACTGGAATTAGAGGCAAAGCTAGCACTTTCTGTTTACCTGTAAACAACTGACAGGGAATGCAAGCTCGGACTTTAGTATTTACATCTGTGAAAAGTTTGGGCCAGTAATATCCAACTCTTAAGATTTTGTAAGCTGTAGCTCGCCAAGCGTGGTGTCCTCCACACACTCCATGGAACTCATCTATAACCACTTCTCCCCTCTAGACTTTATCACGGAGAAAATAATACTTGATCTCAATGTGCTTTGACCTGTCATGGAACACTGGGTTCTATGATAGCTTCACACAACTCTGGTTATCACAATATATCATGGTCGAATCCAACACCTGATCAAATAGTCTAGAAACCAACTTATAGAGCCACACTGCTTCCGTACAAGCATCACAAGCTACAATACATTTTTCTTCCGCAGTACTGAGTGTAACAGACTTTTGTTTTTTTCTATCCCATGAAATCAAAGCAGAACCCAAACTGAAACACAGTCCAGAAGTACTCTTTCTATCTTCTGCACTCCCCACCCAATCTGAATCGGTAAATCCATGCAACTTTACTTCACTGTTTGAGGCATATCTCCAACCATACATTATCGTCCCACGAAGATGTCTCAATAAATTCTTTGTAGCCACCCAATTCTCTTGTATAGGTTCCACCTGGAACTGGCTCAACATGTTCACAACAAAGCATATGTATGACCTAGTATTTACCAAATACATCAAGGAGCCAATCAATTTCTGGTATAGGGACAAGTCTATTGGATCAAAATCAAAATCTCTCAACTTCCTCAAATCTGTTACCATGGGAGTTGTCATGGATGTGCAATCCATCATCCCAAACTTCTGAAGAATATTTATGACATAATTCCATTGCCACAGGAAGGTTTCACCATGCTTTTGCTATATTTATAGTCCCAAATAATAATGCATGAGGCTAGGATCCTTCATATCAAATTTAGAGGCTAACTCCCTCTTACATTGAATAATGAGAGGTTCTGCACCAAGCTCTTAGAGCTTGCTTGAGTCCATACAAAATATTCTTTAATCTACATTCATGGGTTTCTCTCGGGTGCACCTCAAAGCCTTGAGGTTGCTCTATATATACTTCTTCCTCAATCACTCCATTGATAAAGGTGGTCTTTACATCCATTTGATGTAAACTCCAACCCATGGAAGCTACTAGAGATATTATGGCTATGATAGATGTATATCTGGAGCGAACGTCTTATCATAATCTTCTCCCTCCTACTAGGAGAACCCTCTAGCCTCAAATCTTGCCTTGTACTTATCAATACTTCCATCTACAACATGTTTTATCTTATAAACCCACTTTGAAGTGACTACATACTTCTCTTTAGGTCTCGACACAACTTCCCATACATCATTCTTCATGATGGATTGGTATTCTTCCATCATGGCCTCCTTCCATTATTTCTTCTTAATTGCTTCCTCAAAGGTGGAAGGTTCTACATCAACCAAACTTGTCATGAGTGTCGCATAACTAGTGAACCTTTTGGGTTTCTTGCTTTGTCTGAAAGTACCAGTGGGAACCTTATATTTTTTTGCTTTTTGCAAAGTAGTTTCAAGCCATGCTAGTCTTTTTCTTGTCTTAGGTATAATAGTTGGTTCCATAGATTCATTTGGTGATTCTTGTTCTTCATTAGGATGTTCTGGAGAACATGTAATTTCTTCTTTGGTATCTTCATGTTCCTCTTCTTCATTGGATTCTATAGATTCTTCTATAGACTTCTTAAATGCAATCCTTCATCAAAAGTTATGTCTCTAATTATTTCAATCTTTTGTTGACCCAAAAAGTAGATTCTATACTCTTTTGATGATTCACTATAGCCAATGAGTATTCTTCTATTTCTTGAGGGTTCCAACTTCTTTTTCTTATCCTTGGGAACATGAATGTATACAGGACATCCAAAGATTCTCAAGTGTTCAATGCTTGGCTTCTTTCCTGAGAAGGCTTCTTCATGAGTCATGTTCTTCAATATTCTATGTGGACTTCTATTCTGAACATAAATAACTGTCATCATTGCTTCTCCCCATAGAAACATAGATAAGTTTTGATCATTCATCATTGTCTTGATTGATTCTTCAATGGTTTTGTTCTTTCTTTCAGTCACACCATTCTGTTGAGGATTGTGAGGGTCGGTGAGTTCCCTCCTATTCCCAAATTCTTTACAAAAGGAAACGAGCTCCTTGGAGGTGTATTCTCCTCCATTATCAGGTCTTATTGTATTGATATTCTTATCTATTAGGTTCTCTACTTCAACCTTGAATTCTTGGAATTTGCTAAATACTTCATCCTTAGTCTTTAACAGATACAACCATGTCTTTCTTGAGAAGTCATCTATAAACGTTACATAGTAAAGAGATCCTCCTAGAGACTTCACTGGCATAGGTCCACATACATCAGAATGTATTAGGTCTAAGATCTGTTTGGATCTATTCTCATTACTTGGGAAAGGTTTCTTAATGTTCTTCCCAAGTGCACATCCTTTGCAAACACCTTCATGTATTGACTGCAATTCTAGTATGCCTACAACCATCTGTTTCAGGGATGACAAGGCTTGATAATGAAGGTGAGCATACCTTCTATGCCATAACTTACTAGGGTTGATTTCTTCATGTACTAGGGCTTGAATATTCTGACCTAGTATTTTATATAACCTTCCTTCACGGGTTCCAATAACTCTAGCATTTTCTATATTGGATTCTTTAGACCATACAAGAACTTTTCCATCCAAAAAATCTACTCTATCTCCTTTCTCTTCCAAACAGGAAATATATACTAGATTTTTTTTCAAACCAAGAACATATAAAACATTACTAAGATGGATAGAGTTACATGATGCCATTTTGATAGTAGCTTTTCCAATTCCCTTGACTACATAGGAGTTCTTGTCTCCAAGCTCTACTTTATGAGGTGTCTCATTTTCCTTTATGCTTGAGAAATTCTTACGATCACCTGTCATATGCCTTGAAGCTCCACTATTGATTAGCCACATGTCATCTTCAATGGTTTCAGTCAGAGTTGAATAATAGAAGAAATCTGCTTCATTGTGCTTAGTCTTCTTTGAGTATTCTTCATCATTGGCAGTTGATCCATGATGTCTCTCTTTTCTCTTCCTTGTTAGTTTAGGACAATTCCTTTTGTAGTTCCCATAATCATGGCATTCAAAGCATTGTAACTTTGGCATATCTCTTTTGAACTTCTTTCTTGAATCAAATCTTTTCTCACCTCCATGTATTTTAAACTTTGTTGCAAAGGCTTGAGCATCTTCTTCCTTGTAAGGTTTTCTCTTGGAGTTTAACCTTGTCTCCTCTTGTGCACAACATGTCCAAAGTTCTTCTAACGTTGGAAACTCCTTCCTTGTATTCATGCTTGCAGCAAATGCATCCCATGATCTAGAGAGACCATTGAGTGCTATGCCCACAACTTCCTTTTCTGGGATGGCTTCTTCAATAACTTGTAGTTGATCTCTCAACTGATAAACCCTCACAAAGTATGAAGCCATGGTGTCATCCTTTGTCATCTTTATGTCATAGAGTTCATGCTTTAGACTCATCACTTGTCCAATATTTTTGATTGAGAAAAGGTTTGTTAGGGAATCGCACATCTTCTTGGATGAGTTAAGATGAGAAATGTAGGGTATCAAGTGATCATTTACAGATTCCACTATGATAGTCATAGCATTAATGTCATTATCCTTGAACTTCTCTAGTGCTGCAACGTTCCGAGGTTCCTTCCCTTTTCCTGCTTCAAATTGTGGTTCCATGATATTGCCTTTCACGATATCTAGGACTTTATTCTTGGAAAGTATGAGGTCAATCCTTGTCTTCCATGCTCTGAAGTTTAAAGCCCCTTCTAACTTGTTTTATAACTTCATAGAGTATGTCATGACTGCTTTGACTTTGACCAAAAAATCAAACTTGTCACCTTCGCTTGCTGAGAGTACCAGGAGGTGCGCTTGGCTAGGGAAAGCTAGGCTATCTAGGAATTAGGTCAACTTCTTCACTTAAGGTGCCTCAACAAGAGGGTTAGGGTTTCATTGTTGCAGAAAAACTTTGATTGCAACTGCAACTGCAACTGAGCAAATTCTCCCAATCTACCTTCCAGTGGTTAGACTATCTGAAGATAGTGTGGGCCCATAAACTTTTAAAATAATAGGTGTGATCATTTCACCATACACAATATCACTATATTGTCACCCAACCATAGGCACAAAGGCCACCCCCGAGCACCTTAACCTTGACAGACAAAATAATTCCAGAAGTAATCACTAGAACCAATAGTCAACCAAGGTAATGTACGTCTCTCCAAAGCTAGCGTACCAAGCAGAAAGTCCAAACCATAACCAAAGACCAAGTCACTATTGCAACAACTGCAACTCTCCTCCAGTCATGTGCACCACTAGTCCTTATGCAGTTGTGAGAGTGAGTGTGTCAAATGACCTCAAGTGCTCTCTTATTTATAGTCATCCAAGTGACCTAACTAGGCCAAATTCTTTTTCTAGAGGCTAATAATTTAATATAAAATTTTCTCTTGAGCCGACTTGTCTTCTAGGGTTATTAACCAACTATTTAGGGTTTCTCTTGCTTCCCAGAATATTCTAGTCTCGTCAAAGGTTACACATAGAGGTAAATACCTCCCACAACTATTGTAATATTAACATGATGAACGTTCCACCCAACCATAGACTGATTGTTCCAAATCTCAATAGCCAATCACCCCCGAGTTGAGGCTAGTAATCCACAAAATAGGGTGGTCTCTCACAGTCCACTCACAGCTCATAAAAATCATAACCCAACTGATATTCTCCTATAACTATCTTGATTTTTCTACCGGCTCTCTTCCTCCTGACCTTCCCAACCCAATGAATGCACCATTCGTTTATCAGGGATAACCCAAGGGATGTACCATCTGTTTATCAGGGATAACCCAAGGGATCTACCATCCATTTATTAGGGATAACCAAAGGATTGTGCCATTCATTTATTAGGGTCTCTATGGCACAGGTAACTAGGAATCTCTCAACTGGGAATTCAAGGGAACTTCCTGCTAGGAAAACTATCAACAAAGCAACAACAACCACTTGTTGTTTTAGTGAAATTCACACATGAGTTCACTCTTCATGCTTGAAAACCTGGCTCTTTAGTTTTCCAGCTCCAATTTGTTCTAGTTACGCTCCATCCTTCTCTAGAATTTACCCTCCATGGCTGCACCAACTCCAAACTCTGTTTCTTCCTCTCTCCTTCCTTCCCATGCAAAAAACAAGACTGACTAAAAACTACTTGCCCATCCCATACGAATTTCCTATCTTGTGGCTTGCCTTTATTGACTCACACTCTTACCCAAGCTGATTGTACTCAACCCCCATGTGCCTAATAACTCTGGAATGTGACCACTCACAACCACCCTCTTACATGTATTCAATGATTGGATTTGGGAACACTCAATCACAAATCAGAAGGTTCATATACAATTAGAAAGTTTAGGAAAATGGGTTAAATTAATATACATGGGTATTTCCCTCTTTGACCCCTCTTAGCCATTATCCTAGACACTTCCCTCTCTTGTGGATTAGTTAAGCCCCCATCTCTTGTCAATTTCCCCTTAGCAACTGGCATCCCATTTTTATTATTAAAACATTGAAATACAATTCGCATATTACATCGCTTAGTCGTAGCCATATTTACATAACAATACTTAGAAATAAAAATTCTGCAATTTAACAACTCCAGCAACAACTCCAACCATCAGTCTCATGTTCCTCTCAACTCGCCGACCCAAGGAATGCACCATTCATTTATCAAGGTTGACCCAAGGTATGTACCATCCGTTTATTAAGGTTAATTCAAGCAAGGAGCCACTCGTTTATCAAGGTCCCTAGCACAGTTGGCTAGGACTCTGAGATGTGGTTCCAGAACTCTAGCTTTTCAAAATGGAGTCTTACATTCTTCCTTCTTTAAAATTATAAAAAATGTGCAGGTACTCTTCTTGCATGTTTTCTTCATGCTCCCATGCATCATCTTCAGGACCATAGTAGGTCCATTGAACCTTTACCAACCCTATGTATTTGTTCCTAAGCACTTTGACTTTCCGGTCCAGGATGCGCATTGTTTCCACCCGAAAATCCCCTTTGTGCTCCACCTAGATCACATTCCAATCAATTATGTGGTTAGGATCAGGTACATACTTCTTTAATAATTATACATGAAATACATTATGCACTCTCATGGATGTAGGAAATTATATCATGTATGCAACTGGCCCTATCTTTTCTAATATTTCAAAAAGTCCACAATATCTCGCTTCCAACTTTAGGAAACTTCCTAATCTTAGTGAAATTCTCTTTGCCTTCACTTTCAAAAACACATGTTCGCCTACTTTAAAATATATGAAAACTCTATTCTTGTCTGCATAACTTGTATGCCTACCCTGAGCAACCTTCAAATTATGCTTTATCCTTGTCATTTGCTCTTCCATTTCCTTCAACAAATCTAGACCAACAATTTCTCTATCTGTTGGATTATCCCAACTCACTGGAGTGTTACATTTTCTGCCATACAATGATTCAAACAGACTCATCTTCAATGAGGCCTGATACCCATTATTGTAGGCAAATTCAACTAAATGAATATAATCTTCCCACTTTGGTGGCCAATACAGCACATACATTCTAAGCATGTCCTTAATTATCCTGTTAGTCCTTTCTATTTGTCCATCTAACCCTAGATTATATGTTGTACTAAGATTTAGATTTGTTCTAAATCTTTTGAACAAACATTTCCAACAATTAGAAGTAAACTTTGCATACCTATTTGAAAATATTGTCTTAGGCACTCCATGTAACCTAGCAACTTCCTTCATAAAATTTCTGCGATATTTTTTTCCTTGTGTGTATTCTTTACTGGAATATAATGTGTTTCTTTAGTCAATTTATCCACCACCACCATGATGGAATCATGTTGCTTCACTGTTCCGGGTAGCTTAGTAATAAAATCGACTATAACTACTTCCCACTTCCATTCTGGAATGGGAAATGGGTGTAGAAAACCTACTGGGTATCTATGTTTTCTCTTCACTTTTTGGCATTCTAGACATCTGGCTATGTAATTAGCCACTTCTTTCTTCATTCCTGGCCCAAAGTATTGGCTTCTTACTGCTACTCATGTCTTCTGATATCCTGGGTTCCTGACATATGGCACATTGTGCATTTCCTTCAGAAGTGTAATTTTCATCTCATTGGAATTCAACACATATACATTTCCCTTGTACATGAGAATTCCATCTTCTTTTAGCTCATAAAAATTAAATTTCTGCTGAAAATTATCTTGTTGTAATGTTTCTTTTATTTTCACATATTCTTGATCTAAATTCGCTGTTGCAATAATTTGATCTTTCAAATATGTCCTATACATGTTGATGGATGCCACATTCACTTCATGAGCTCTCCTATTGAGTGCATCAACTATTTGATTTTATTTGCCTTTTATATGCTTAATTTCAAAGTCATATTCACTCAGAAATTCCAGCCATCTAGTTTGTCTAGCATTTAGTATTGGCTGTCCAAACTAATGTTTCAGACCACAATGGATTGCTCTTAGCTCGAATTTCTTACCCATAAGGTAATGCCTCCACATTTTTAATGCGTGTACAATCGCTGCTAACTCCAAGTCATGTGCAGTATAATTCCTCTCGTCCTCTTTTAATTTTTCAGACTCATAGCATACCACATTGTCCCTTTGACTACGAACTCCATCGAGTCCTTCCTTGCATGCATCAATGCACACAAAAAAATCTTCATTTGGATCTGCAATCTTCAATATTGATGCGCTTGTCAATATTTCCTTCAACTGTTGAAAACTCTCTTCACACTTGGAAGTCCATTTAAATTTCACTCCCTTCTTTTGCAACGAAGTTATTGGACTTGCAATCTTTGAGAAACCTTTTATGAATCTTCGGTAATAACCAGCAAGACCCATGCATGATCTGATCTATATCACATTCTTTGGCACTGGCCATCCTCTAATGGCCTCTATATTCTTAGGGTCAACTTCTATCCATGTTGTTGAAATTATATGTCCCAAGTAGTGAATCTTCTTTTGGTAAAAGATGCACTTACTTAGCTTAGCCTACAATTTATGCTCTCTTAAAATTTGCAACACCATTCTTAAATTTTTCTCATGTTATTTTGATTTAGAATAGACAAGGATATCATCTAAGAACACAATAAAAACTTGTTCAGGTATTCCCTAAACACTCCATTGATCAAGCACATAAAAATCGTTGGGGCATTTGATAGTCTGAATGGCACTATCGTGAATTCATAATGCCCATATCTTGTTCTGAATGTTGTCTTGTTGATGTCTTCTTCCTTTATCCTTACTTGATGATAGCCTAATCTCAAGTCAATCTTCGAAAATATTCTTGCACATTTTCACTGGTCAAACAAATCATCAATTCTTGGAAAATGATACTTATTCTTTATGGTGACCTTATTAGGCTCCTCAAAATCAATACACAATCTTAAGGTTCCATCCTTCTTCTTGACAAAAAGAATTGGGGCTCCCCAAGGTGACACACTTGGGCATATATACCCCTTCTTTAAAAGTTCATCAAGTTGCATCTACAACTCTTTTAGTTTTGGTGTACCCATTCTATAAATTATCTTAGACACTGGGGAAACTCCTGGCTCCAAATCAATAGAGAAATCAATGTCTCTTTTTGGTGGTAGTCCCAGAATTTCTCTAAAAACATCTTCAAAATCCCTCAAAATTGGATGGTGTTCAATGCTTGCCACTTTGTATTTGGTTGTCTCTTCCATATGGGATGAAAACATCTGACATCCTTTCCTAAAGATCTTCTTCAACTGCATAGTTGGAATCTCTCTAATAGCTACATCTCTTGGAATGCCTTGAATCTTGTCTTGCTTCCTTTCCTCATCAAGACATGTGATTGTCTTGTTGTATCAGTCTAGAAAATCATGATGTTTCTCCAACCAATCCATACCAATTAGACAATCATATGAACCCAATGGTATGATGTTTACATCCACCTTTGTATTTAGTCCATTCATATCTATCGGACAATCTTTAACCAACTCATTGATTTTCCTCTTAGCCCCCATGGCTAACTGAACTAACCAAGATTTCTTATGTTTAATTCTTTGCAAATGAAATATTTCAACAATGTTAGCATTTATGTAACTATGGATAGCTCCATAATTAATTAAAATTGTTATGGGCTCATTATTGATGTTACCATCCACTTCAATCATGGGAGATTGATACTATGCCTGATTGTTATCCAAGGATGCATAAATCCTTGGCATGCTACTGCCCATATCTTCCACTTTTTCAACCTCTTGAATGTTGTAGACAATTCTCATTCTTTCTCCTTTGTGAGGAAAATCCCTATATAGATGATTTCCCTCACATTCCCAACATTGCACCGACTTCTTCCTTGGCCTTTTTCCAAATGAATTTGCAGTCTTGTTTTCATTTTGTGTGACTTAAATGTGTTGATTCGCTTGGAAATTATTTCTAAAAAAGGGTGGCTTAAAACCTTTCTTCCTTTGATCCTTCTTATCCTTCATCTTGTCATTCCAAGATTTTTGGAAACTTGGTTATCCTTTGCTCTGTTCATACAGATACCTTGCTCTCCTTATGGTTTCCTCCAAGGTTTTGGGGTTGTCATATTGAATCTTATAAATGTAGAAAGAGGGTAACCCACTTAGAAACCTTTGGATTTTTACTTTCTCATCCTTGATGAAGTCAACATACTTCAACAATTCAAAGAACCGCTTCTCATATTCCTCCATTGTCATGGTTCCCAACTTGAATTCAAAGAAATCTTTCATCTTTATTTCATAGTAATGCTCAGACAAATATTTCTCTTGGAAATGTATCTCGAATTTCCTCCATGAGATTCCTTTCTCATCAAGGTTCTTGGCTCGCTTAAGTTGATCCCACCACTTGGTCTCCTTTCCTTGTAAGTGGTAGGTGGAAATTATAGCTTCTACCTGGGAGGGGTAATCATGTAGTGATCCAGGTGGATATCGGTGGACACCCAACTGGCTCAAAACAATTTTCTGGCAATTTTGGTAATTTACTATTTTTAGCAGTTTTTAACTTTTGGGACCATTTTGAGGGCCTAAATGAAGGTTTTTTGGGATAGAGATTCTCAAAGATAGCCAAAGGCTATTATTGATCCACCTAAATTAATCTCCTCAATGATACCTTTCCAACGAGCTATTGTGCACCCCAAATGGAGATCGCATGCCAAAATTACGCCTCTGGGAAGTTGATACACCAAACTACCCAAAACAGGGTCCACAAAACTGTTGGCTTTTCATCTTTCGGGGTTAGGGTTTTGGATTTTATTTATGATAAAAATGCCTTTGGAGCCTCATTATAAAAATAATCTTCTTTGAATGCGAGTAGTAGACACATCTCTTCGCAAAGATAAGCTGCAACCATTCTAGCGAGTCTTTCACTCTCTATTTTTACAGTCTTTGTACATTTTCGCTCATTAATATAAAATTGTGTATTACTGTATCTATGTGTTTATGGTTTCATATCTAATGCATTTCTGTTATATTACTGGATATCCGAGATATCTCTATACATTGATTTGTTATATCTCCTCTCTCATTTCGTGCCAAAAATAATTTGGATCAGTGGTATCAGAGCAGGTTGCTCTTGATAATTTTTCAATGCATGTCCCCGACAAGGTCTGAGTATAGCAAGTTGGGTCTCGAGCTTGTCTCTCTTGAAGACAATCACTCTCACATATCCAAGAAACCCTCCATGGCGAAGGAAAAGAAAAACACCAGAGCAGATGATTCTATTAATCTATTGCTTGAGCAAGCTCTCACGCGACAAAGGGATGAAATGATGGATAATTCTTCCCACATCCTTCAACGCCTGTCGATAACAACAGGAGTGTTTTCATCAAGAGGCCACTTTGGAAGTACCTCTCCTTTCAAGGTACAAGTTAATTTTTATATTCCCATATTTGAAGGACAAAAAGATGCAGATGCCTTAGAAAAATGGTTAAATCTGCTAGAAGGTTATTTCTATGTTCATAATTTCTCCGATAGGGAAAAGATCACCTTCGCACTCTTTAAGGCTCTCCCCCATGTCAAACATTGGTGGGAAACTTACTGGGAGAAAAGTTCCACAGAGGAGTCTGGAATATATGGGGCTAAGCCCACTTGGGATTTTTTTGTGGATGCGGTAAAGGAACACTATTACCCTGTTGGAAACTATGAGGACCAGTACATGAGATGGACCACACTGCAACAAGAGAGGGGCCAAGAAGTTCCAGAGTTAACCAATACCTTCCATACCTTGCGCACCAAGCTGGGTATCAAAGACTCCAAATGACATTTGGTTTTGAAATACCATGGGGCTCTACACAGATACATCTAAACTAAAATGGATTTTCTGGACATCTCATCACTCTGTGCTGCTTATCGATATGCTATTAAAATCGAGCATAAATTTAAGAACCAGAATAAATGGGAGTTCGGGTCTAGAAATCTGCAGCAACCAAAGTATGATAAAGATGGCCCTAACAAACAATCTCCCAAAAACCAGTCTAAGCCACAAGAAAAGAAGGGTCACAGAAAGATGAAGAAGGACACCAGAAAATGGTGTGATTTCCACAAAATCCCCTAGTACAACACCAATGAATGTCGCTCAAAACAGTCATTGGTGGCCGAGATCAAATACAAGGATTCGAACCCTGATTCAGAATCTGATTCAAAAAATATTGATAGAATATAGATCATCGATGCAGACCCCACTGCTATTGTCATGACTGCAACAATTCAACTAGAAGAACCCACAGATCCTAAAGAGGGGGAGCACCTTTTTCATTGACAGATGTGGGTGAAGGGAACCCCATTGCATTTTATTGTTGATAGTGGAAGGAAAATAACCTCATCTCAGCAGAGGTTGTCAAACAGTTGGGATTGTTGACAACACCACACCTGCAACCATACAACATTGGGTGGCTTCGCCAGGGATGAGATATTCGTGTCAACCAACAGTGTCGATTGTCATACGACATCCAACCCTTCAAGGATGAGGTATTATGTGATGTTTCCTTGTTGTATGTCTGTGATGTTCTCTTGGGCTAACCATATATGTGGAAGCGCCATGATATCTATGAGTCTCGACCCCGTAGTGTCATTGTTACTTTGGGGGGGGAATCTCTATAGGATACTAGAGGTATTTCCAACTACTATCCCACCTAAACAATGACGCAAGGTAGTATCTCATATTACAAAATTCATCTTCTTCACAATCTATTCAAAAGGTGAACATAAGGATACTGTAACCACTACAACCTTGGCCCAAGCACCTGCTATCCAATAGAAGCAGGTCGAAAAGATTGCAACAAAGTGTAAAGATTCCTTCTGCACATAGTCATCTCATGTAGCCAGACTGGTTAAAAAGGTCCAACCCTTCTAGCCACAGGTTCATGACAACCTTCAACAAGCTAAGCAACACAACTTCTCCAACAAAGCAAGCAACTCATCAATATGCAGATTCAACAAACAATTTTCCCTCTCCCCCGGGCACTCAATGCAATAGAGACCATTGCTTCCTAAGGAGAAATGATTGATCCATGTGGATATCAGTGGCCACCCACCTTTTCCAACTAGCTCAAAACAATTTTCTGGCAATTTTGGTAATTTACTATTTTTAGCAGTTTTTAACTTTCGAGGCCATTTTGAGGGCCTAAATGAAGGTGTTTTTAGATAGATCTTCTCAATATACTCGAAGGATCTGATTGATCCCCCTAAATTAATCTCTTCGACGATACCTTTCCAACAATATATCGTGCTCCCCAAACAAAGATCGTATGCTAAAGTTACGCCCCTGGGAAGTTGATACACCAAACTACCCAAAATGGGGTCCACAAAATTGTTGGATTTTCATCTTTTGGGGTTAGGGTTTTGGATTTTCTTTATGATAAAAATGCCTTTGAATCCTCATTGTAATAATCATCTTTTTGCGAATGCGAGTAGCGGATAAATCTCTTCGCGGAGATAAGTTGCCCCCTTTCTAGCGAGTCTTTCACTCTGTATTTTTACAGTCTTTGTACATTTTCGCTCATTAATAGAAAATTATGTATACTATATATATGTGTTTATGGTTGCTGATATCTTTGTACATTGCTTTATTATATCTCTTCTCTCATTTCGTGCCGAAAATAATCCGGATCAATGGTATCAGAGCAGGCTTCTCTTGATCGTTTTTCAGTGTATGTCCTCAACGAGGTCCGAGTATAGAAAGTTGGGTCGCTTGTCTCTCTTGAAGAAAATTGCTCTTGCACGTCCAAGAAACCCTCCATGGTGGAAGAAAAGAAAAACGGAAGAGAAGACGATTCTATTAATTTGTTGCTTGAGCAAGCTCTCACACGAAAGAGGGATGAAATGATGGAGAATTTTTCCCACCTCCTTCAATGCCCGTTGATAACAACAGGTGCATCTTCATCAAGCGACCACTTTGGAAGTACCTCACCTTTCAAGGTACAATTTAATTTTTATATTCCCATATTTGAAGGACAGATAGATGCAGATGCCTTAGAAAAATGGTTAAATCTCCTAAAAGGTTATTTCTCTGTTCATAATTTCTTTGACAGGGAAAAGATTACCTTCACACTCCTTAAGGCTCTCTCCCATGTCAAACATTGGTGGGAAACTTACTGGGAGAAAAGTTTCACAGAGGAGTCTGAAATATATGGGGCCAAGCTCACTTGGGATTTTTTTGTGGATGCGGTAAAGGAACATTATTACCCTATTGGAAACTATGAGGACCAGTACATGAGATGGACAACAGTGTGACGAGAGAGGGGCCAAGAAGTTCTGGAGTTCACCAATACCTTCCATACCTTGCGCACCAATATGGGTATCAAAGACTCTGAACGACATTTGGTTTTGAAATATCGTGGGGGTCTACACAGATACATCCAAACTAAAAAGGATTTTCTGGACATCTCATCACTCGGTGCTACTTATCGATATGTTGTTAAAATCTAGCAGAAATTTAAGCACTAGAACAAACGGGAGTTTGGGTCTGCAAATATGCAACAACCAAAGTATGATAAATACGGTCCTAACAAACAGTCTCCTGAAAACCAGTCTAAGCCATAAGAAAAGAAGGGTCACGGAAAGATGAAGAAGGACACCGGAAAATGGTGTGATTTCCACAAAATCCCCTAGCACAACACCGATGAATGTCGCTCAAAATAGTCATTGGTGGCCGAGATCAAAGACAAGGATTTGAACCCTGATTCAGAATCTGATTCAAAAAATATTTATAGAAGACAGACCATCGATGCAAACCCCACTGCTATTGTCGCGACCGCAAGAATTCAACTAGAAGAACCCACAGATCCTAAAGAGGGGGAGCAACGTTTTCATTCATAGATGTGGGTGAAGGGGACCCCGCTGCATTTTATTGTTGATAGCAAAATCCAGAAGAACCTCATCTCAACAGAGGTCATCAAACAGTTGGGATTGTCGACAACACCACACCCGCAAGCATACAACATTGGGTGGCTTTTCCAGGGATGAGATCTTCGTGTCAGCCAACAATGTCGATTTTCATACGGCATCCATCCCTTAAAGGATGAGGTATTATGTGATGTTGCCCCGTTGGATGTCTGTGATGTTCTCTTGGGCCAACCATATATGTGGAAGTGCCATGCTATCTATGAGTCTCGACTCCGTAGTGTCATTGTTACTCTGGGGGGTCATCTCTACAGGATACTAGAGGTAGTTCCAACTACTGTCCCACCTAAATAATTCCTCAAGGTAGTATCTCATAATAGAAAATTCATCTTCTTCACAATCTATTCAAAAGGTGAACATAAGGATACTACAACCACTACAGCCTCAACCCAAGCACCTGCTATCCAACATAAGAAGGTCGACAAGATTGTATCAAAGTGTAAAGATTCCTTTTGCACACATGCATCTCATGTAGCCAGACTGGTTAAAAAGGTCCAACCCTTCCTGCCACAGGTTTGTGACAACCTTCAACAAGCTAAATAATGCAACTTCTCCAACAAGGCAAGCAACTCATCCATATGCAGATTCAACAAACGCTTTTCCCTCTCCCCTAGGCACTCAACAAAATGAAGACCATTTCTTCCTAAGGAGGGAGGATTGATCCAAGTGGATATCGGTGGCCACCCACCTTTTCCAACTGGCTCAAAATAGTGTTCTGGCAATTTTGGTAATTTACTAGTTTTAGCAGTTTTTAACTTCCAGGGCCATTTGAGGGCCTAAATGAAGGTTTTTTGGGCTTGATCTTCCCAATAATACCTAAATGCTCTGATTTATCCCCCTAAATTATTCTCCTTGATGATACCTTTTCAACGAGCTATCATGCACCCCAAACGGAGATCGTATGCCAAAGTTACGCCCCGGGGAAGTTGATACACCAAACTACCCAAAACAGGGTCCACAAAACTGTTGGATTTTCATCTTTCGGGGTTAGGGGTTTGGATTTTATTTATGATAAAAATGCCTTTATAGCCTCATTGTAAAAATCATCTTCTTGCAAATGCAAGTAGCGGACACATCTCTTCGTAGAGATAAGCTGCCACCATTCTAGCGAGTCTTTCACTTTGTATTTTTATAATCTTTGTACATTTTCCCTCATTAATAGAAAATTGTGTATTACAGTATCTATGTGTTTATTGTTTCATCTCTACTACATTTATGTTATATTATTGCATATCTGATATATCTCTGTACATTGCTTTATTATATCTCCGCTCTCATTTCGTGCCAAAAATAATCTGGATCAGTGGTATCAGAGCAGGCTGCTCTTGATTGTTTTTCAGTGCATGTCTTCGACGAGGTACGAGTATAGCAAGTTGGGTATCGATCTTGTATCTCTTGAATATAATCACTCTCGCACATCCAAGAAACCCTCCATAGTGGAAGAAAATAAAAATGACAGAGAAGACGATTCTATTACTCTATTGCTTGAGCAAGATCTCAAGCGACAGAGGGACGAAATGATGGAGAATTTTGCCCACATCCTTCAACGTCTGCCGATAACAACATGTGAGTCTTCATCAAGTGACCAATTTGGAGGTACCTCGCCTTTCAAGGTACAAGTTTGTAACACACCCACTATCATAATTTAAAAAAACAAATTCGAATTAATCTCCCTCAAGTGAGAAATCTCCAGAAAACCGACATTTGCGAAATACCAACCCCTGGTGAAATATCGGAATTCAGGGTTTCTAATGTCAAACTCATTCACCCCTATGAATCGCGTTCCTCCGAATTCCGATGCGCTCCTCACGCATTAGCTCCCCAGGCCAAGCCTGTGGTTCACTGCCTTTACGGCCATGGTCTTACCTCCTTTCGGGGCAACTCCTATCGGAGTTTCGGGTTTCCTGATGTCGCAATTCATGAGTCCTCGGAACTCACGATTCTCCGATCCCCGATATGCCCCGAACGCACTAGCCCTCTAGGCTAGATCTGTTCTCATGTGACCTTCTACCATATGTCCACCACTCTATAACTACCCATCGGGGTTTCGGGGTTTATAATGTCGCGATGCACATGCATTCGAAATTTCGATTCCCCGATCCCCGATGCCACTTGGCATGAATTCACGACCAATCTTGGTCTTCCGACATTTGTCCCTTGTTCCGGCACCTATGGCCCACACTCCTTATGAATGATGGAGTGACACCTGTCCTCCACTGGAGTGCTATAACTAGGGGACCGTCGCATTTTGGGATTTCGCGATTCCTCCTGTCGTGAGTTTCTTGTCATCGAGACTCTCGAATTGCCGAACCCCGAACCCTCGGGATCTTCTGACACGCGTCCTCGTCAAGAACGGCTCAGATCTCATCGGGAAATCGTGGGTCGCGATGTCCTGATGCACAATTCCCTTACCATCGAAAACTCCGATGAACAAAACTCCGAAGGCACCCGATCCTTTGCCACCTGTCCTTGCAGACGGACGGCCCGGATTGATTCTCGGGGTTTCGGGACTTATGAGGTCTTGGTTCTCATGGCCTCGAGCACTCCGATTTTCCGATGCGTCAAACTCCGATAGCGCCGTAAACTCCGAAACCTGTCCCTCAGATGGACAACTCAGATCCTATCGGTAAATCGCGGATCGCGATTCCGGATGGCAAGAGTTCTATGTATTCAAAAACCCGATATGTCGATCTCCGACTCCCTCGGATCTCTCGCCACGCGTCTCCGCTAATGGACAGTCCCGATTGTATCGGAGTATCGTGTTTCCCGACTCCCTTGTGCACGAGACTCTTGTCTCTGAATACCCCGATTCTCTGAATTTCGACTTCCTTGGATCTTCCGACACGTGTCCATGCTAATGGACGATCCTGATTGTATCGGAATATCGCGTATCGCAGTTTCCATATGCAACGGATCTATACTCCCCAAATCTCCGATGGTAAAAATCCCGACGCCTCTCAAACGCTGACACGTGTTCTGCCGAGATCAACGGCTTACGGGATTTCTACCCCAGATTTGATGGCTCAGATCACTTCCTCATACGCCCACCCCGGTGCTTAATCCCTGCGCAGCTTCTCCAAATCCCTCAGCTGACGGGTAATTTGGACCGAGATCTAACGATCCAGATTTGTTTCCTTTGAATCTTGGGCTCTATGATCC
>ML816510.1:25116-50692 GCA_009831015.1 Picea engelmannii
TGCAATAAATTCAAACTATCATTTACATTCATTGACCTCTTCTTGCAGGTCCATTTACAACACATATTCATACTTATGAGTTTTGCCATAGTCCTTGGCCAGTTCAGTTATATTTACAATCTGGGGGAAACAGGGTGTTACAAAGTTAATTTTGATATTCCCATATTTGAAGGACAGATAGATGCGGATGCCTTAAAAAAATGGTTAAATTTGCTAGAAGGTTATTTCTCTGTTCATAATTTCTCCGACAGGGAAAATATCACCTTCTCACTTCTTAAGGCTCTCCCCCATGTCAAACATTGGTGGAAAAATTACTGGGAGCAAAGTTCCACAAAGGAGTCTGGAATATATGGGGTTGATCCCACTTGTGATTTTTTTGTGGATGCGGTAAAGGAATAATATTACCCTGTTGGAAACTATGAGGAACAGTACATGAGATGGACCACACTGCGGCAAGAGAGGGGCCAAGCAGTTCTAGAGTTCACCAATACCTTACATACCTTTCACACCAAGCTAGGTATCAAAGACTCCGAATGATATTTGGGTCTAAAATACCGTGGGGCTCTACACAGATACATCCAAACTGAAATGGATTTTCTGGACATCTCATCACTCGGTGTTTCTTATCGATATGCTGTTAAAATCGAGAAGAAATTTAAGAACAAAAACAAATGGGAGTTTGGGTTTGCAAATATGTAACAACCAAAGTATGATAAAGACATCCCTAAAAAACAGTCTCCTGAAAACCATTCCAAGCCACAGAAAAAGAAGGGTCACAGAAAGACGAAGAAGGACACTGGAAAATGGTGTGATTTCCAAAAAATCCCCTGGCACAACACCGATGAATGTTGCTCAAAATAGTCATTGGTGGCCGATATCAAAGACAAGGAGAAGAACCCTGATTCAGAATATGATTAAGAAAATATTGATAGAAGACAGATCATTGATGCAGACGCCACTGCTATTGTCGCGACCGTAGCAATTCAACCAGAAGAACCCACAGATCCTGAAGAGGGGTATCACCTTTTTCATATACAGATGTGGGTGAAGGGGACGCCACTGCAAAGGTCATCAAACAGTTGGGATTGTCGACAACACCAAAAACGCAACCATACAACATTGGGTGGCTTCGTCAAGGACAAGATCTTCATGTCAGCCAACAATGTCTATTTTCATACGACATCCAACCCTTCAAGGATGAGGAATTATGTGATGTTTCCCCATTGGATGTCTGTGATGTTCTCTTAGGCCAACCATATATGTGGAAGAACCATGCTATCTATGAGTCTCGACCCCACAGTGTCATTGTTACTCTGGGGGGTCATCTCTATAGGATACTAGAGGTAGTTCCAAATACTATCCCACCTAAAAAAATTTGCAAGGTAGTATCTCATACTACAAAATTCAGCTTCTTCATAATATGTTCAAAAGGTGAACATAAGGATACTTCAACCACTACAGCCTCAGCCCAAGCACCTACTATCCAACAGAAGCAGGTTGACAAGATTGCAACAAAGTGTAAAGATTCCTTCTGCACACAAGCATCTCATGTAGCTAGACTGTTTAAAAAGGTCCAACCCTTCTAGTAACAGTTTCATGACAACGTTCAATAAGATAATCAAAACAACGTCTCCAACAAGGCAAGCAACTCATCAAGATACAGATTCAACAAACAATTTCCCCTCTCCCTCGGGCACTGAATGCAATGGAGAACATTTCTTCCTAAGGAGGTGTTGAAACAAGGTATGAATTTTTATCTCTAACCAAAGACTTCATTTTTTCCTAGTATGGAGCCGCCCTAATTTTAAAAGAAAAAAAGGGGGGACAAATTGAAACCTTTCACGATTCGGAATTCAACGTTTCATAAAGCAGTCATTCCAAAGTTCACAACTCCAAATTCCCGGTGCCGAATTTTTGAAAGGGATTTTAATTTTTCTAATATATATATATATATATATAAAGGGGAAACGAATGTTATAGATCCCAATGTGCTTATTCGCGAAGTACCTTTAAGTGTGATTAATTAAACCCTTAATCACGATCAGTGAATCTTAAGTCTTTCAGAGTTTTGGGTTTCTCAGTAACGAAGTGCTATTGAAATATAGGTCTACGATTTCCCATTTACCGATTTTTGAAAGTCTTAATCATGGCCAATCTTGATTAATTAAGGTTTTAATACAGATGATTAACGTCTGATTTAAGCTATTCGCTTTTCGCATTCAGGGGTTGCATGACATATCTCTTAGGTACGTGATCCACGAAACTCCGAAATGCGAAATCATAAACTCTAAAACAAAGTCTTAAACTTGAATTAAGTCAATTTAAAACATGATTAGTAATCACTAAACTTCTTTCGGGCTTCGGGATTCGACGTTTTAAGAAACAATCATTTTGAAACTCCAAGTTGAAATCGTTGATATATAATAATATCCGTAACAGGACAAATTAAGATTTTTAAGTTTAAATGCGTATCTTTGAGCTCATCTTCTTCATTTAAAACATTAAAGTCTTACTGCCTGTCTCAGTACGTCCATTAAAGGATGAGTTAAAAGAAATACAACTCTGCATTTCAAATTTTATTCTTATCTTTTACAATCACGAGTGAGTTGTATTCATCTAGGCTTATAGATTTTCTCATCTTCAAATAGGTTTTCAATCTAGTGCGAACGCTATGGCACCTAAGAGGGTACTTAAGAAAGTTGACGGAACTACTGAAAGCACAAGTATAGAAGGAGATGTCATAGTTGATACCACACCCCATGCTATTGATTCTATCAAATCTTGGAGGTAAATCTTCGAGAATCTAGATTACGAAATTAAGAACTTCCCGCATGATTCTGAGAACAAACTCCGGGACATAGCGGAGTCTGAACTTCACAATATAGAAGCATGCCCATGGCTCATGGCATATAATGGCATGATATATTGGGGCTTAGAAAGAGCAGACGCGAAGACAAGGAGCATTCTCGACAGTCGTGGGGTCATCATCAGTTCCTTCAGGCCGAAACATATACACGTAATGTACATGCTACCCCCTAATCCTAAGTATATTTATAATGATGAATTCATAGCCGAATTCCAAAGAAAGGAATGCACAGAGGCAGATCAGACATACCATGATATAATTAGAGTTTGGTGGGGAGTGCCAACAAAGTTTAGGGATAATACTCACGGGAAATATGCCATAGTCTCACTAAATGAATACATGGTCTATGTAGCCATGATGATTTGCAGACTCTTCAGAAAGAAAATCCCCACTCATTTCCCTGCGGCATGGGTGCCTCTTCTTCATGAAGCAGCTAAAGGTTTTAGTTTCAACTAGGACAAAATCCTATTAGACAATTTATCTAAGGAGGTAACAGAGTACCAAACCGCAAAATCCAAGGGCCAACTAGTCGCCTTCTATATGTCTACCTACATCATGGATGCCATATGCTTCATGAGCCCTTTCCCTTTGATGAATTAGAATTGGAATCCAACCTCCAATAAACCCATTCATGAATATTATTCTAAGTTATGGGAAGAAACTACTAAGGATTCCTTCTATGAAATCTGCCACTTCGTGGTGATTCCGATGCGCTAGATGCTGTATGGCTGCGAGCCTCCCCATATTTTTGAGTCAGTCATGGAAAGTCTCAAAGCCTTCGTTGATTGGTTTATAGAAGAAAATTTTTCCTACATTAGGGTGTTCAGATGTTCAATCCCTCCCCACGCACTACCAAAATCCCTCTCTGATAGACTGGTATGCAGGGAGGTGGCTCATCAAATAGTAATAGGTGGCATCGGGAATCAACTAAAAATGGCCCAAAAGAGATTCTGGCTTATTTTCCCTGTGCAGGTTGGGAAATATTTGCTACTCAATCTAGGGAATTCCAAGATTGAGGTAGCCGCATTAGGAGAGATAAAGTTGCTAAATCTTGATCATAGGAAATATGATCCACATAAAATTGTGGGTAATCACCAAGTCAGCTACAATCTGAAAGAATACGAACATGAACAGTCCCCTTGTGATGACATGTTCAGAGGAGTTATAAGTTATGATGAAGTGCTGGCTAGGTTTCAATCTTTGTCACCTGACTTGCAAAACAATTTCCTGAACTTCCAGAAACATCGGAGAAGTGGTTT
Source organism: Picea engelmannii (assembly GCA_009831015.1). Taxonomy (NCBI): domain Eukaryota; kingdom Viridiplantae; phylum Streptophyta; class Pinopsida; order Pinales; family Pinaceae; genus Picea; species Picea engelmannii. The sequence goes on from ML816510.1 coordinate 29,242, forward strand.
ACCCAGGGTATTACTAGGAGAAGCATCAAATCAGCCTCCAGAACAAGGACACGTAACCCCAGGTTTTGGATAAGGAGGGTAGGATAAATAAAGTACAAAGAGAATTCCAGAAGAGAGCGAAGAGTCTCCACGAAAAATAGAAGGACAAAAGGTAGAGAATTCAGGAATGGAAAAAGGGTCTCAGACACCCCCAGTGTCTGATAAACCAAATTTCCCTTCATCATCTACAATTCATGGTAATACCCCCAAAACAATAGAGGGGGTATGATCTACAGAACTAGGTTCTCCCATCGCCTCTTTGACTCCATTACAATCCACTTTTGGTTTTCCCCAGCTGGGATCCCTATATGTTAGTGACCTTGAGCCCATCTCCAGAGAAGAGATTCCTCCATCTGATTATTTTTTCAGTAAGAAGAGAAAGGCAGTTAAGAAGCAGGAAATGCATCAAAGGGAAAATGCAATGGTAAAGAAGCACAAAATCATAATAGACAGGCATAATTTAGAGGAAGAATATTTTGCTACCGAAGTAGCTGGTTCTATGGGAGTGTTAGCCACAGCTAACCAGTTCACTGTTGAAAATATGAAAGAACGTTTGAGATAGAGAAACCTCATGATCTCTAAACTACAAGGCCAATTAAAGGAGAATTAAGAAAGGATTGAAGAAGGTATAAATAAAGGTATGGACCAAGCCAGAGCCGGGTATAAGAAAGAGATTCAATCCTTGAAAACAAGCCTCAGCAAGATGGAAGAGAGAGTGCAGAAAAGTCAAACGCAAGAAGAAATCATAAATCAATTACAAACAAAATTAAAGTCAATTGAAGATATAGTCATAGATCTGAAAGCTTTCCAGGCCCAGTCACTGGAAGTGCACGCAGAGCTAGAAGTTGAACAACATAAGTTGATTTTCAAGATAGAGATCCTCCAGAATTACTTCCATGAAGCAAGTAATTCTTTTGATAACATCATCATGAAGGAAAAAGAAGCTAAAGCAGCAAGGGTCGCTCTTCAAAGGGCAATCATATGTTCAACGAACGAAGAGACATCCAAAACTACAAAATTATCAGCCACAGAGAAAATCAGAGGTGACATTATGCTCAAAGTATGGGAACCCAACATAATGGAAAACAAAAGAATAGTTAAAGAGATCAAAGACGATTGCGAAGAGGTTTTCGATCTCTTAGACAAAGGGTCATTAAATATTGGGAAGGACAATTGCACAGGGCTTCTAGGGAAGATAAATATTGCGAGACACCAATTAAAGTTTAAAGAAGATCTAAGTGAGATCTAGATGGAGATTTCACAGCTAAAATAAATGGATGTCACCTTAATCAGTAGGCTGTTGATTCAACCCAACTTAAAATTGCAGTCAAAAAAGTTTGCAGATAAAAGAGTTGAAGACTATTTCCCAAAGATACAGAGAAAGGTATATCTATTCGAAGCAAAGGAGTTCCCAGAGCCTCCCAAAATGTCTGCACCTTTCCTCAAAAAATGCATCGAATGTGTTAGAGAAAAAGAAGGAGAGTCTTCAACATAGCAATAAAGTACCAGTTTGAAAAAAAGTGTAGCTATAAGAATAAAAGAAAGATAAAGAAAATCTTGTAAAATAGTTTTTAGCTTATTTATGATAAATAGCTAGTTCCTAGAAATTAGAGATTCCCCAACCGCTAAGGATTGGAAATTTTGTATAAATGTAAATTTTTAGGACTAAGAAAAGGGGATTTTTGGTGGCCATTGTATGGGAGAAACTTTTTGCAGTGATTAATAAGAATGTAAATCGAAGATTCCAGATCTTGTCAATCCTGAGCTATGTGTTCCCTTTGTTTTTGCTCATAATATTTTTTCTTATGTGTATCTTTGATGAAATTTTAACAATAATTTATCATAATATTTACTAATGGTTCCAAGTCGTTGGGTTATCTAATTATTTACAATTTTTCCTCTGTACCTGCTGTCAGCAGTTTCAAGACCTGTAAATTATTTAGGATGCAATGGTTTGTGTTTCATTAGAGTCCTCTTATCTTTCATCTTTCCTCGTTGCAAAGTGAGATTCTTCCATGATCGATGCCTCATTTTTGTTAAACGATTTTGTGTTTTTCACTTGTCATTATCGTGTCTTTAAAATCTAACTCAGGAACAGGAAACGACCTCTGATCTGTTGAATATTAATCCGTGTTTGAATTTTGTTCTCTTATAATCAAAATTAGAAAGCAACACATTTTATTGAACAAAGTTTTAGACCTTCTTCCAACCATTATTCCCCATGACTGTGCCCGCCTTAAGACAACTTAATGTAGAACCCGTTCTTTCTGATCAGAATAACATTGCCCTAAATTTATTTAACACTATCTTGCAAACAACCAACACCCGGGTCGAATTAGAGCGTTCATGGGCAGCCATTGAACGGGACATAAGCATCCAAGAAAACTGGGAAGCTCAACGGAGACAGTTAAGGAACCAACCATAGTGGTTATCCTTCAAAGCCGACTTTGTCTACCTTAAATTTCTTTACTCGTATCAGATGCTTTGACGGTATACTTTAGAGCCTTAAAGTATAAACTCAAGAACACCATCTTTTTGGTGCCATTGTTGGGGAGCGAAGAAACTAATCTTTTCCCTGGGAAGAACGACATTGAAATTTTCTTTCTTTGATAGTGAACAAAGATCAAAAACTTTTTAAGGCTACCTTCATCTTTCACTTGGCGACTCCACAATAAATAAGCTGGATTTGAGCCAAAAGAATACCAGGAAGAATCCGGACGACAAACAAACTTCGCCAGTTTCTGATCCGGAAAAGATTTTAAAATCACGAAGATCCCTTAGAAAAATCGTTTCACCGACACATACCATCTGTCAACCTAATTCTACACAGTCGAACGTCAGGGAAATACTTGAGAGATCCGTCTCGCTCCCCCTTTCAATCGATACGTTGTCTTTTCTCGAAGTGCACACTCCTACTACCAAGTACTCTGACGAATTCCCTGTGTATCCTGATTTAACCCCCGTTGATTCTCTGATATATTCATCTTATGAGTTTGGAGAAACAAGTTCTTTTCCTCTTGGGCCTTCTTTCTCCAGTTTCCCGTGCCTTGACGATCAGTTCCCCACAACCTTTCTATCACATTCAAGCACAACCCAAAATCTACCAAACTTCCGTGAGCTTTCTCCTCATACACTTCGAGTTTCAGCCTCAAATCCATCAATGACTGCACACGGAGGTGCGGGAGCTGGAGGTGGTGCCACAGGAGGAGTAGCAGGCTACCAAGTACCACGCCCTATAATCTTTGCTAAGGTTGCTGCCAAATATGCCCCTCTTTTCCTCCCAATTCCCCTACACGACCTTCCAGAAAATTACATGAAAATTCTTCCTAAATTCACAGGGGAAGGAGACTTAACCGCACAAGAACACATCAATTTCTTTGACCAATTTGCTGACATCCTCGGAATCGAGCACGAAGATGTCTACTCTAGACTCCTCATTCAAACTTTTGAAGGACAGGTGAGGACCTGGTTTTGAGCCCTGACAGTGAGATCTGTAAGGTCTTACAAAGAACTTGAAAATACTTTTATTAGATAATGGGGAGAAAGGAGAGAAACCTCTATTACCTAACTGAATTTGGGGCTCTTAGAATGAAAATCTCAGAATCAGTTCTTGAGTTCACTCAAAGGTTTAACAAGTTGTATAATAAAATCCTGGTCGAGGTCAAACCTTCTCAACCCGTAGCGAAAGAAACTTTCGCTGGAGCCTTTGACCCCAATTTCGCTCTATTATTAAGAGAAAGGAGATCAGTAGATCTCACCAAGATGCAAGATGATGCCCTAGAAATTGAATCGAACATGATGGCATCAGGAAAACTAAAAGCCAAAGTAGAAACAAGGAACAAAGAAAACAAAAAATTCAAAGAACAAGGTGGATCCTCTGGACCTGGGAAATCCTCGGGAGATAAAATAGACGAGATGGCTAGGATAATTAGAGCACTGTCAAATAAGATCTCAAAAATCAAACTCGATAAATAAAAAAAACATCATTTTCCTAGGAAAGATTTCAGAAGGAATCTGGATCCTCAAGCCCCAAAAAAACCAATTAAGAATGAGGATCAAAAAATCCCAACCCCCTTCAAGGGTGAAAACTTCATTGGAGGGGAAGACCTAGAAGATTTTGAAGAGTTATATGAGGATATAAATAATCTTGGTGACGATAGTCTACAACCCTATTTATCAAAACAAGATTATGAAAAATCCTTAAATAAATAAAATAGATCGGAAGATGATGTAAGCAACAACACTTATGAAGATTTGACCTATCAGGGTATTGCAGATGATATAATAGCCGAACTGCACCAGAAATACAATTTAATACCTAGAAACAAGAGTTTTCCAACCTCCCCAATGAAAATGATCCTTCCAAGAGGCAAAGCCGACGAAGCGGCCCCAAAAACTGCTGAGAAGCAGACTGCGAAAACCAACACCACTGACACGCAACCTGTCAGGACAAAGTCAATAGGAACACCCGCCGTGAAAACACGGGTCCCTGGGAGTGAAACCAAATACACACCACAAAAGAAATCTGAAAAGAAGGGAATGGAGGTCCAAAACATAGAGAGCGACAAAGCCATGGGAAATTTTATTCTGGAAAATGAAATAAACAAAATCAAGATTCCTATACCTCTGGTCGAACTGGTGAAAAACCCCATATACAGAAAACAAATTGCCAAGATGATTAGTTTTTCAGAAAACAAAAGCCAAGCCGATGTCATTAACTTAGAAGATGACAAGCCGAACATAGTTTTTGGTCCACATTTCGAAGGTGCCAAAGACACTGTCACCCCCTTCTATATCACGTTAACCTTGTTAGACCACCTACTCCATAACTGCATGCTAGATTCTGGAACATTCCACAATGTAATGCCTAAAGCCATTATGGATAAATTGGGTCTCGAAATCACTAGGCCTTATGGAGATTTATATTCATTCGATTCAAGAAAAGTTAAATGTATAGGCATGATTAAAGACTTGGTAGTAAATCTGGCATAAATACCCGCAAAAAGCATTCTAATGGACGTAGTGGTTGCTGATATCCCTTCGAAATATGGTATGTTGTTATCCAGGTCATGGGCCGCCAAGCTTGGAGGATCTCTCCAGCTTGACATGACGTATGCTACGATTCCAATTTTTGGAGGGCAATTTACGCGCATATATAGAGAAACCAGGTTGGCATTCACGGTGAGTGATCCACACAACCTGAATAACTACCTTATATATATTGCTAATCAAGATTTAGGTAATTGTATTTTATCCATTGATGATGATATTGATGTATGCATAGATGAAAGTTGTACAGAAGAGAAAACAGAAAAAGAAAAAATTAAAAAGGATGTATATAGCACTGGTGTGTGGAAAATGTTTTTTGACAACGTTTCATCCTACTTTGGAGCTGGAGCCGGGGCACTCCTTGTGGCTCCTGATAATCAATTCGTAATCCCCTTTTCCTATAGGCTACAATGGAATGTGGACCACACTAATAATCTATGTGAGTATGAAGCCTTAGTGTTAGGGTTAGAAGCCGCTAGGAGAATGAAAATAAAAAACCTCAAATTCTTTGGTGATGTCGAGCTAATTGTAAAATAGGTAAACCGACAGTACCTAGGAAAACATCCTATGTTGAGGTCTTACAGGAATTGCGTTTGGGATCTGATAAAAAATTTCTTCTCCTTTGTCAAGGTTCACTACATTCCAAGAACCGAAAACCAACAGGCTGATGTGTTAGCCAAAGTAGCCTCAACGTTCACACCCCCCACTACTTTTAAACTAAAGTATTGTAATTTCCCCCACCTCTTAGAGAGGTGATGAGGAGACTCAGTGGCCTGGTCACCCCCACTAGGTCATAGTCTCACACTGAGGGGGAAGGTCAACTAGACTAAAGTTATATTTTTAAGTTGACTTGAGAAAGAAAAAGGATAAAAGGAGTAAAAGATAACTTAATAGAAGAATAGAAGTTAACCCTGGGAGTTAACCTAACTCAACAGAGAATTAGAAGGAAAAAGTATAAGTAAGAGGCTGGGGCACACCTATTATTCATTCTTGATTGGGTATATTGCTGCTATTGCTCTTGAGCATTCAGTTTGGGGGTTTTGCTGTACAAACCCTTGTGAGCAACTCAATGGTGAAATATCCACTCACCTTGTTCCGCAGCTTGGTCTCGGGGATGAAAGACTCCTCCACACCATTCTATTCTCAACACATCTCCATCTAGCTCTTCAGAAGATAACAGGCTGTACTGTTCTTGTGATTCCAGCAAGGGCGCACCATCATCTAGAGGGAGATTCGATCCATCTTATCTAGAGGGCCTGTGGCCATTCCGACACTTGGGTTTTGTTTGTAGGGGCACGATCATCAGTTTGAATTTTTTTTTGGAGGGTTATCACCATCAGATATTTGTTTACAGATTGGGATGTCTTGGAGACAAAGGGGGCATCCTGTGATTCAGTAAATCTTAGATCTAGAGAGATTCATTTGGAATCTGAGTTTGAAATTTCTCCTACAGGGTTTTCATAGCCCAATCTACATTCCTAGGGAGTTTCAGGGCATTTGGAGGCCTATCCCATCAGATCCAGATTACCTAGGGTTCTAGGCATCTAGGAGGGTGCAACTTTAGTAAACGATCATATTTTGGAGGAGTTTGCCTTGGATGTTCAGCTTGAGACTTCAGGAGGGTGATCCTAGCATCCTGATCTATCATATGGCACAGTTTGGACTCGTTTGATGTCTTCTTTCAGTTGGGCTGATTTTTTGAGGGTTTCAGCCATCTATTGGAGCGTGGCATCCTTCAGCTGGAAGGATTGGCATCCATATCTGCGTGTATTGATCCTCATCTCTTAATCAGCCTTTGGGAGGCTTGTCTATATCAGCGGGAGCATTTTGTAGCATCTCATACTTGTTTGCATTGGAGCCATCTGAGGATTATTCCAGATCTACTCATTTTATTGTATCTGATTCATGCTTCTATAATAAAGGTCATATTTATGCTTGTGTTTCTATATCTTGAATGTATCATGGTCTTCATGTGTTGGATGAATCTTGTATGAATGCAATTAATAACTAGATAACTCAATAAACACCTACACATCAACAAATCAGTGGTAGCTAGTGATTCCAAGCGAAAAATTTGGCTTGGGATCATTACAGTGGTATCAGAGCTTTGATCCTCCAAACCTGTGGAAGGATCGACAGATGGAGAGGTACAGTGGTATTTTTATGGGTCGAAGGAAGAAACCAAGCAGTGAAACAGAGGCCGAAATGGAAGGGTCAGGGGATGACCATGAGACTTTAGGCTTGGCTCTCATAGCAGTCGAGTTTGACAAGTTCCAGCAATCCGTCAACCGCATGGAAAACACATTGGTCCAACACTTGGGCGAGTACCATGAAACCAGTAGAAGGGGACAGGCTGAACTCTCTGAAACTTTGAAGAGGGTTGACGAGAACCTGCAGATAATGAACAAGAATCAATCCAAGCTTAATGAAATTCTGATGCAAGTGACCCATCAAGGGAAGAACCCTGATATGTATGGGAATAAGGAGGCTGGTGGATCTAGTGGAGTCCATGAGGAGATCAGATATAATCCAGAGAAAGCCCCCAGATCCGAAGGAAGTCTGGAAGGAGACACGGCCCAGGGTTAGATGGGTAGCAGAGTCAATCAGAGGCGATACATGCCTACATTCACAGATGAACAAATTGGCCGACACTCAGGTAGCAGAGCTAGCCCTAGACCTTACATGCCCACATTCATAGATGAGCAAGGGAAATAGGAACAGGTTGAAGACTTTGTGGAACAGCTGGCGAGGAGTACCAAGGAGTACTACAGTTTGGATATGAGGGTCCAAAGATAGATGTCCCTAGATCAGTATTGCCAAATCAGGTTCAGAAATCAACCTAGGAAGAACCACAGGGGATACCTACTTACAACTCAAGATGACAACACAGTCTTGGGTAAAAAATATGGATACCTACTTACAGCTCAACCCCATGAGGGAGATGGAGGCCATCAAGTTTTCCACTCTGGACTTGGATGGCAAGGCTCATGACTGGTGGTATCACGAACTCACCACACTTGGCCAGAATCAGATTGTGTCCTATACATAATTCACTCAGAGGCTCATTGATAGATTTGATCAAGGAGATCTTGAGTTACATTTTCGGGAGCTCACCCAACTCAAGAAAATAGGTATGGCTGAAGAATACATTGATGAATTTCAGAGGTTGGCAGTGATGGTGCAAGATATGTCCCCGACCAGGCTCATGATGCTTTTCACAGAAGGGTTGATGGAACCCTTGAAGGGTTGGGTAAAGGCCTTCAATCCTACTAGCCTACAAGAGGCCATTTAGAAGATGAGGGATTTGGGTCTAGCCGCTAAACCTAAATTCATACCCAGACCACCTCTCAACAATGGTGGAAGAGATCAAAGGCCTCCAATAAACTAGGGAGGATGTGACCCTAAGGGTTTTGACAGAGGCTGTGGAAGAATAGATGACAACACTAGGAGAGAACTAAGGAGGAAGAAACTCTGCTTCACATGCAAGGAACCATGGAACCCATAACACAAGTGCATGGGACATGGTCAGGTGCACTACATTGAGGCCACTTCAGACAATGAAGAGGAAGATGAGATTGGCTAGATACAAAACATGGAGGTAGAAACCACTTAGGCAGTAGAGGAGGAACAAATCACAGGATAGGATAGTATGGCCACCTTGGCATCTATCAGTGGGGTACCCAAGTATAACACCTTTCGAATGAGGGGGGTCTTGCAGGGTCAAAGAGTTTCAGTCTTGATTGATGGAGGAGCTTCCCACAACTTCATTGATGCAACATTATTGAAGAGGAGGCACATACCCACAGTAGAATTTGAAGGATTCAAGGTGGAGGTTGCAGGAGGAAGCCCTATGCCCTATGATAGATATATTCCAGGCATGAAGCTTACCTTGGGTAGGCACGAGTTGATACAGGATGTCTATTTCATGGACCTTCCGGACACCAACATCATCCTAGGGGTTCAGTGGCTCAGCACATTGGGGCGTATCACCACCAACTACAAAATGATGGAAATGTCATTCACAGAGGAAGGTGGACGAAAGGTAGTGCTAAGGGGCATGACAGGGAATGCTGCAAAGGTAGTCACAGCCAAGAGGATGGAGGCCATCTTCCAGAGGGACGAGATAGTATACGCAGCCGAATGCAGGATTGTGACACATGTGGATGAACAAGGCAAGGTTCACTACACTCCAAAGATCAAAGAAATCCTTAACAGGTACCACAAGTTGTTTGGGCATATTCCTCCAGGGGTACCACTAAATAGGGGATTTGAGCACATTATTGATCTAGAGGAAGGAGCCAAAACAGTTATCATCACACCATACAGACACCCCAAGAAGTACAAAGATGATATAGAGAAGGCCATCAAGGAACTTCTGGACATGGGGCACATCAGGCCTAGCAATAGCCCTTTTGCTTCTTCAATAGTGTTGGTGAAGAAGAAAGATGGCACTATGAGGATGTGCATTGATTTCAGGGCTTTGAACAAAAATACCATAAAAAATAGGTACCCGATACCCAGGATTGATGAACTATTGGACAAACTGCATGGGGCCGTCTACTTCACGAAGATTGATCTTCGTTCTGGTTATCATCAGATCAAGATGAGGGAGGAAGACATCTCAAAAATAGGTTTTAGATGTCACTATGGAATTTATGATTTTTTTGTGATGCCCTTTGGCTTAACCAATGCCCCTACTACATTCCAATCATGTATGAACCATGTGTTCAACAAGCAACTGAGGAAGTACCTGTTGGTATTTTTTGATGACTTGCTTATCTACAACAAGACGTGGGAGGAGAATCTCAGGCATGTGGATCAAATTTTGTCAATCATGGAGGAAAAATCATTGTATGCTAAGGAGTCCAAATGTGAGTTTGGAATGACGGAGGTCCTCTATTTAGGACACATCATCGGGGCAAAGGGGGTACAGGTACATCAGGAGAAAATACAAGCCATCATGGAAAGGCCTACTCCTAAGACACTCACCGAATTGAGAGGATTTCTATGTATGTGCACGTATTACAGGAAATTTGTTAAAGGATTTTCTCAGCTGTGTGCACCTTTGACCGATTTAACTAAGAAGGGAGCCTTAAAGTGGGACAAGGAGGCTCAAATAACGATGGACAAGATGAAGGAAGTGATGAGTACGTGCCCAGTCTTAGCCCTTCCAGATTTCAGTCTTCCTTTTACCCTAGAGTGTGATGCCTCCAGGGAAGGAATAGGGGCCATACTGATGTAGAAGAGGCACCCTCTTGCCTATGAGAGTCGGAAGCTTAGGGGTCCCGAAGTACTTTACAACATTTATGACAAAGAAATGCTAGCTATCATGCATGCACTAGCCAAATTCCGACAATACCTGGTTGGTGCCAGGTTTGTGGTCAAGTCAGATCATAACAGTCTCAAATATCTATTGGAACAGAAGGACTTCAGCGAGAGGCAACAAAAATGGGTAAGCAGAATACAGGCCTATGACTTTGACATTGAGTTTGTCAAGGGGAAGAACAATGTGGTGGCTGATGCCTTATCTAGGAGGCCATCCATGTTTGCCTTAATAGGGGTAACAGTTGGTTGGAAAGACCATCTGGTGATGGAGTATGCAGAGGATTAGTTTGCGTGCCAGCTACTGGAAGGACAGGTACAAGATGAAGATTTCAAGGTTATAAATGACCTCATCTACTACAAAGACCGAATATTCTTGGTTCCTGGATTGGCCTTTAAGGCTAAAGTATTGCAGGCGTGCCATGACTCACCAATGGCAGGACATCAGGGGATCAGCAAGATGTACAGGCAGGTGAGAGAAAGGTTCTCTTGGAAGGGTCTCAAGGAGGATGTGATTAAGCATGTCAAAGAGTGTACTACATGTCAGGCAAACAAGGATGAGCACACGCACCCAACAGGACTATTGCAACCCCTGCCCATTCCAGAGCACAAGTGGGAAAGCATATCCATGGATTTCATCACCGGACTACCAAAGATGCAAGGGAAGGACTGCATATTTGTAGTAGTGGATAGGTTAACAAAGTTTTCACATTTCTTTGCCATAGCTACCAACTTCAGTGCAACACAGGTGGCTAAATTGTTCTCCAGGGAGATTTTCAGGTTGCACGGCCTACCCAAGACCATTGTCAACGATAGAGATAGCAGGTTTATGACTACTTTATGGCAGGAGTTGTTCAGGTTGGTTGGTACGGCCTTGACCCCTAGCACCAGCTATCACCCTCAGACAGATGGACAGACAGAGATAGTCAACAAATGGGTGGAGGGCTACCTCAAAAACTATGTGGTGGGGCAACAAAAAGCATGGGCTAGATGGTTGCATCTAGGAGAATATTGCTACAACACCACCCAACATATGTCCATTGGTATGTCACCATTCAGAGCCTTGTATATCTATGATCCTTTATCGTTTGTGGAGATTGTGTTCGGTGATAGCAGGGAACCTATGGTATAGGATTGGATACAACAGAGCCAAGACATTCTCAAGGAACAAAAGGATCATCTACAGAGGGCACAAAACCAATAGAAGGTCCAAGCAGACAAGCACCGAGTTGACCGTACTTTTTAGGTTGGCGACTTAGTATATCTGAGGTTGCAACCATACAGACAAGCTTCCATTAAAAGAAGCGGAGTGGAGAAACTGAAACCACATTTCTTTGGGCCCTATAGAGTTAGCAGGAAGATAGGGGTCGTAGCTTATGAGATGGAGCTTCCATAGGGCAGCAAAATAAACAACATCTTCCATGTCTCCTATCTTAAGAAAGCCCTTGGACAACACATCAAACCTATTGAGGTATTACCCCCCATGGATGAAGAGGGATAGCTTATTCTGATTCCGGAAGAGATATTAGAAGTCTGAGAGAAGAGGCTCAGAAACCGAAGCATCAAGGAGTACCTGATCAGGTGGAAGGATTTACCCATTGAGGATGCCACCTGGAAAAAGGAGCATGTGGTCAGAGAAGCAGGTTTGGAATTGCTTAAGGACAAGCAATTTCAAGCAGGGGAGACTGTAATGTCCCCCACCTCTTAGAGAGGTGATGAGGAGACTCAGTGGCCTGGGCACCCCTACTAGGTTATAGTCTCACACTGAGGGGGAAGGTCAACTAGACTAAAGTTATATTTTTAAGTTGACTTGAGAAAGAAAAAGGATAAAAGGAGTAAAAGATAACTCAACAGAAGAATAGAAGTTAACCCTGGGAGTTAACCTAACTCAATAGAGAATTAGAAGGAAAAAGTATAAGTAAGAGGCTGGGGCGCACCTATTATTCATTCTTGATTGGGTATATTTTTACTATTTCTCTTGAGCATTCAGTTTGGGGGTTTTGCTGTACAAATCCTTGTGAGCAACTTAGTGGTGAAATATCCACTCACCTTGTTCCACAGCTTGGTCTTGGGGATGAAAGACTCCTCCACACCATCCTATTCTCAGCACGTCTCCATCTAGCTCTTCAAAAGATAGCAGGCCGTACTGTTCTTATGATTCCAACAAGGGCGCACCATCATCTAGACGGAGATTCGATCCAGCTTATCCAGAGGGCCTGTGGCCATTCCGACACTTGGGTTTTGTTTGCAGGGGCAGGACCATTAGTTTGAAGGTTTTTTTGGAGGGTTATCACCATCAGATATTTGTTTACAGATTGAGATGTCTTGGAGACAAAGGGGGCGTCCTGTGATTCAGTAAATCTCAGATCTAGAGAGATTCATTTGGAATCTGAGTTTGAAATTTCTCCTACAGGGTTTCCATAGCCTGATCTACATTCCTAGGGAGTTTCAGGGCATTTGGAGGCCTATCCCATCAGATCCAGATTACCTAGGGTTCCATGCATCCAAGAGGGTGCAACTTTAGTAGAAGATCAGATTTTGGAGGAGTTTGCCTTCGACGTTCAGCTTGAGACTTCAGGAGGGTGATCCTAGCATCCTGATCTATCATCTGGCACAGTTTGGACTCATTTGAAGTCTTCTTTTAGTTGGGCCAATTTGTTGAGGGTTTTAGCCATCTATTGGAGCGTGGCATCCTTCAGCTGGAAGGATTGGCATCCAGATCTGCGTGTATTGATCCTCATCTCTTAATCAACCTTTGGGAGGCTTGTCTGTATCAGCGAGAGCATTTTGTAGTAGCTCATACTTGTTTTCATTGGAGCCATCTGAGGATTATTCTAGATCTGCTCATTCTATTGTATCTGATTCATGCTTCTATAATAAAGGTCAGATTTATGCTTGTGTTTCTATATCTTGAATGTATCATGGTCTTCATGTGTTGGATGAATCTTGTATGAATGCAATTAATAACTAGATAACTCAATAAACACCTGCACACCAACAAATCAGTGGTAGCTAGTGATTCCAAGCGAAAAATTTGGCTTGGGATCATTATAGTACCATATACAAATGAGACACAGGCCTTCCATACCAAATAACATACAACATTGGAAAGTTTTTGAGGACGATGAACAAATTCACAAATTTTTAGAATCAATAGATGAGTTTTCCGAAACGCATGCCGACCAAGAAAACCAAAATGATCCTATTTGGATCATGCAGGAAGGGGAGGACCCCCAGGAATTCCATGATAAAATCGCTAACCACTGAATGCTTGTTCTAAAAAACAACTAGATCCCCAAGGGCCTGATTCCATTGGAAAGGTTATTTAGTCAAGATGACATCCCTTTAAGATCCACTTTGCAACCTCAGCCGGAGGAGGTTGAGGACTATGATATAGGTACACAAGAAAATCCCTGGTTGGTGAAGCTATCCAAGTATTTGTCCCCAGAAATCAAAAGTAGGTATGCAGAATTGCTCAAACAATACAAGGACGTTTTCGCTTAGTCCTATGATGAATTGCGAACTTATGACACTACTGTAATAGAACACAAAATTCCTTTGAAACCTGGTGTCAGGCCTTTTAAGAAGAAACTTAGACAAATAAACCCTATGCTGCTACCAGTGATAGAAAAAGAAGTTAAAAGACTCCTAGATGCCAAAATCATCGTCCCACTAAGATATTCCAGGTGAGTAGTTAATTTAGTTCCAGTAATAAAAAAAAATGACGAAATCAGACTGTGTAATGATTTTAGGAACCTGAACCGATCGTCACTCAAGGATAATTATTCATTGCCTAAGATGGACCACGTTTTAGAGAAAGTAGTTGGAGCTAACATAATGTCAATGATTGATGGTTTTTCAGGTTACAATCAGATTGCAGTACACCAAGACGATAAGGAAAAAACTGCTTTCACTACCCCTTGGAGCACCTTCATGTACGATAAAATGCCTTTTGGTTTGATGAATGTAGGGGAAACCTTCCAGCGAGCCATGGACATCGACTTCGTGGGAGAGAGAGACAAGTTTGTTGTTATCTATCTTGATGATCTGACTGTTTTTTCCAAATCCGATGCAGAACATCTAGTGCACTTGAAGCAAACTTTCGAGAAATGTCGTAAATTTGGTTTGTCCCTTAATCCCAAAAAATCTCATTTCGCTATGCGAGAAGGTAAGATTTTAGGTCATATAGTGTCTAAAGATGGAATAAAAATTGATCCCAAAAGAATTGAAGCAACAGATACTATAAACATCCCTAGAAATGTAAAAGAAATCCAGTCTTTCTTAGGAAAAATAAATTTCTTGAGAAGATTCATCCCTAACTTCGCCGAAATTGTGAAGCTGATCACATATATGTTAAAAAAGAATAGTTGGATGAAGTGGACAAGTGAAGCCAAAGAATATTTTTAACGAATCAAGAAAGTTATCAACGAAGCGCCATTCTTGGCAAGTCCTGATTACACAAAAGAGTTTCTCATATTTTCCTTCGCTTCCGAACACACTATCGCAGTTGTATTGTTACAGAAAAACGAAGAAGGCTTTGAACAACCTATTGCTTTTTTCAGTAAAAGTCTGAGAGATGATGAGTTGAAATATAATATACTAGAAAAACAAGCTTACGCAATGGTGAAGGCTCTCAAGTCTTTCAAAATGTACGTATTACACTCGAATATCATAGCTTATGTTCCTACAAGCTCTGTTAAAGACATACTGGTTCAGCCGGATAGTGATGGGAGAAGAGGCAGATGGCTAGCTAAGATTCAGGAGTTCAATCTGGAATTCAAACCAACAAAACTCATTAAAGGCCAAGGTCTGGCTAAATTTCTAGCCGAATCAAACTTGCAGGCACTCAGAATAAATCAGCTGCAAGAAGACGAGGGTTTTCTAGAGATAAATGAACTCGATTTCGCTACACCTACAGTTGAGATTCAAGACAGGTTTTCTACTTCAGTCTGGTATCGTGATATTGTTTTTTACCTCTTGACTCTTCAATGTCCCAGTGAACTAACCCCATCTAAAGCTAGGACACTGAAGCTACATGCTATAAAATATGGTATTATAGACGGAAAATTATATTGGAAAGATCCCTTGGGTTTCTTGTTGACCTGTTTAGTCAAAACCAAAACTGAAAAGGTTATAAATGAGTTCCATGAGGGAGTGTGTGGAGGACACCACGCTTGGTGAGCTACAACTTATAAAATCTTAAGAGTTGGATATTACTGGCCCAAACTATTCACAGATGTAAACACCAAAGTCTGAACTTGTACTCCCTGTCAGTTGTTTACAGGTAAACAGAAAGTCTCAGCTTTACCTCTAGTTCTAGTTAAAACAGAAGCTCCTTTTCAGCAATGGGGCCTTGATTTCATCGGAGAAATTCATCCACATTCCAGTGCTCAACAAAAGTGGATTCTAACTGCAACGGACTATTTTACTAAGTGGGTGGAAGCTATTCCCACGAGAAACGCGACTGACTCAGTAGTAATCCATTTTCTAGAAGAAAATATTTTATCCAGATTCGACTGTCCCCAAAAGATAGTCATCGATAATGCACAAGCATTTAAATCAATGGCTATGATAAAATTTTGCCAAAAATTTAACATCATATTAGGACACTCCACATCTTATTATCCACAAGGTAATAGTTTAGCTGAGTCATCTAATAAAAGTCTGATAACCGTGATAAAAAAGGTCTTGACTGAGAAGAAGAAAGCGTGGCATATCCATTTGAAATACGATCTATGGGCTAACAAGATAAGTACCAAAAGGTCAATTGGGATTTCCCCTTTTCAGATGGTATATGGCATCGATGTCATTTTACCAATCAATCTTTCTCTGCTAGTAATGAAACTTTGGCACGATTCAAATGAAGAACCGAACGACATTACCAGGAGGACAAACCAATTGGTTGAAGTTCATCAAAATAGAGCCGAAGTAAACGAAAAGATGCAGAGATATCAGGATAAAATGAAGGCTTTATTCGATCAAAAGGCTAAGGATAGAGATTTCCTCCCTGGAGATCTGGTATTAAAATGGGAAGCCAGGAAAGAAGACACTGGAAAACACGACAAGTTTGATTCGATCTGGTCTGGCCCTTATAGAATATCGGCCTCAGAGGGAAAAAATGCTTTTTCATTAGAAAATCTTGATGGATATATTCTTAGCACCCCTGTAAATGGGAGATACCTTAAACACTACATGCAGTAATATGTTTCCGAACCCTCATTGTACATACTAGTTTGTTTTCTTGTTTTTCTTTATAGTTACATTTCCTTCGGTAAGTTTTATTTTGTTGTCAATCCTATAATTTTCTTTTTTTAAGAAAATGTAGATACAAAACAGCCCAAAATCTAGCAGTTCACAGGAACTTTATGATTTGTATGAGTCTCTGACAGTTATTATGCCATTTTAATTACAGGAAAAGTATTGAAGATCTAGAAGATCAACTACACTAAAATGGTAACCTGCATGAATAATCATGATAAATACTTCCCAAAAAGGTAATAAGTAAATGATCTTCTGGCTGAAAATACAAAGAATAATCAAGGTATGAACTCTGAACCAAGAATGCAGGTTAAATTGTCTTAAGGGATACCGATGAGTAATACGGTAATTTCGGGATAATAATAATAATAATAATAATAATAATAATAATAATAATAAATAATAATAATAATAATAATAATAATAATTCGCTTGTACTACTGAGTTACCAAAGATTTTTTACCCCTCCTCCTTGATCATGATTAAACCTTCTCTTTATCTAACCCTGGTTACTTTCCCATAAGTCTCTAGAGGAAAGAATGGTCTCGTCTCAACTTTCGGAAGCGTTCAGACTAACTTTCAAAACACAGATAGGAAAATTTCTATGTTTCTCCTCAACTTTGGCTGAACTGGAAGTATGTAAGGGCTAATCCCAACCTCTTTAGTCATTCCAGAAGGAATAAACTGATCATTTTCACTTGAGGAAAGTCCCTAAGAAATATTAATGAGTTTCCCTTTAATTTCTCTCTGAAACCGAAAGTGTCTAAAATCCAAAAAGAATATTAACCCAGATCTTTTTAAATAAGTTGACAGACCTCTGAGTATATTACATTTTCTGAGTATATTACATACTGATGGATCACCCAATTCATAATAAAATATATACATACAAATGGTGAAAGGAAATTCATTATTGATTTCCCCCATCTAGTCTAAAGAGATGGTGAAAGGAAATTCATTATTGATTTCCCCCATCTAGTCTAAAGAGATGATGAAAGGAAATTCATTATATGATTGCCCTCATCTTAGCATTTAAATGCTAGAAAATAATGAAGTGGTGTAAGGAAATTCAATGCGGAAAATATGATAACTTCACTGGGGTACTGAATAGGCTCGCTGGTAGTGAAGCAATATCTACATATCTGACAAGGATGTTATACACGAACTGTAAGATGCTCTGGTAATTTTTCGTCTTTCATGCTTGATGTACACTATAAGCTTATGGAGTCCCCTATTTTAAAGAAAGATGGAATCACTTTACCTCAATGCGAATTCCGTCACATAAAACCGAATGGAATGATTAATTTGGTTTTGATTATCTTGCACAAATATGAGGTTGGTTTTAGAAAGGGAATCTATGAGATCCTGATTCGAGATTGTCGAATGTTTTAGTTTTGAAAATTTTTCCGAGGTAAGGGTTCAAATCCTTTTCTTCCTGGTTGATATTTTCTCCAGACATTTTTTATAGACTAGAATGACTGACCCCATTTACCCAATAAAGGCACTAAGTCTACACATTCTCCTCATCCCACAGGGAGACGAGGTCCCCAATTGGAGCCTATGTTGAAACAAGGTATGAGTTTTTATCTTTAACCAAAGACTTCATTTTTTCCTAGTATGGAGCCGCCCTAATTTTAAAAGAAAAAAAGGGGGGACAAATTGAAACCTTTCGCGATTCAGAATTCGACGTTTCATAAAGCAGTCATTCTGAAGTTCACAACTCCAAATTCCCAGTGCCAAATTTCCGAAAGGGATTTTAGTTTTTCTAAAAAATATATATATAAAAAAAGGGGAAATGAATGTTATAGATCCCAATGTGATTATTCCCGAAGTACCTTTAAATGTGATTAATTAAACCCTTAATCACGATCAGTGAATCTTAAATATTTCGGAGTTTCGGGTTTCCCAGTAATGAAGCGCTCTTGAAATACAGGTCTATGATTTCCCATTTCCTGATTTCTGAAAGTCTTAATCATGGCTAATCTTGATTAATTAAGGTTTTAATACAGATGATTAACGTCTGATTTAAGCTATTCACTTTTTTCATTTGGGGGTTGCATATGACACATCTCTTGGGTATGTGATCCACGAAACTCGAAAATGCGAAATCATAAACTCTAAAACAAAGTCTTAAACTTGAATTAAGTCAATTTAAAACATGATTAGTAATCACTAAACTTATTTCGGGCTTAGGGATTCGGCGTTTTAAGAAACAGTCATTTCGAAACTCTAAGTTGAAATTGCCGATATATGATAATATCCATAACAGGACAAATTAAGATTTTTAAGTTTAAATGCGTATCTTTGAGCTCATCTTCTTCATTTAAACATTAAAGTCTTACTGCCTGTCTCAGTACGTCCATTAAAGGATGAGTTAAAAGAACTACAACTCTACATTTCGAATTTTATTCTTATCTTTTACAATCACGAGTGACTTGTATTCATCCAGGCTTATAGATTTTATCATCTGCAAAAAGGTTTTCAATCTAGTGCGAATGCTATGTCACCTAAGAGGGTACTTAAGAAAGTTGAGGAACTATTGAAAGCATAGGTATAGAAGGATATGTCGTAGCTGATACCATACCCCATGCTATTGATTCTATCAAATCTTGGAGGCAAATCTTCAAGAATCTAGATTACGAAATTAAGAACTTCCCGCATGATTCTGAGAACAAACTCCGGGACATAGCGGAGTCCGAACTTCACAAGATAGCAACACGCCCACGACTCATGCCATATAGTGACATGATATATTGGGCCTTAGAAAGAGAAGACGCGAAGACAAGGAGCATTCTGGACAGTCGTGGGGTCGTTATCGGTTCCTTCAGGCCGGAACATATACAAGTAATGTACATGCTAGCCCCTAATCCTAAGTATATTTATAATGCTGAATTCATAGCCAAATTCCAAAGAAAGGAATGCACAGAGGCAGATCAGACATACCCTGATATAATTAGAGGTTGGTGGGGAGTGACAGCAAAGTTCAGGGCCGATACTCACCGAAAATATGCCATAGCCTCACTAAATGAATATAGGGTCTATGTAGCCATGATGCTTTGTAGACTCTTCGGAAAGAAAATCCCCACTCATTTCCTTGCGGCATGGGTGCCTCTTCTTCATGAAGCAGCTAAAGGTTTTAGTTTCAACTGGGACAAAATCCTATCAAACAATTTATCTGAGGTAACAGAGTACCAAACTACAAAATCCAATGGCCAACCAGTGGCCTTCTATATGTCCACCTACTTCATGGACGCCATATGCTTCATGAACCCTTTCCCTTTGATGAATTGGAGTTGGAATCCAACCTCCAATAAACACATTCATGAATATTATTCTAAGTTATGGGAAGAAAATGCTAAGGATTCCTTCTATGAAATCTGCCACTTCATGGTGATTCCGGTGCACCGGATGCTGTATGGTTGCGAGCCTCCCCGTATTTCTGAGTCAGTCATGGAAAGTCTCAAGGCCATCGCTGATTGGTTTATAGAAGAAAAGTTTTCCTACATATGGGTTTTCATATGTTCAATCCCTCCCCACACACTACCAAAATCCCTCCCTAATAGACTGGTATGCAGGGAGGTGGCTCATCAGATAGTAATAGGTGGCATCGGAAATGAACTAAAAATGACCGAAAAAAGATTCTAGCCTATTTTCCCTGTGCAGGTTGGGAAATATTTGGTACTCAATCTAGGGCATTCCAAGGTTGAGGCAGTCGCATTAGGAGAGATAAAGTTGCTAAATCTCGATCACAGGAAATATGATCCCCATAAAATTGTGGGTAATCACCAAATCAACTGCAATATGGAAGCATACGAACATGAACCGTTCCCTTGTGATGACATGTTCAAATGAGTTATAAGTTATGATGAAGTGTTGGCCAGGTTTCAATCTTTGTCACTGACTTGCAAAACAATTTCCTGAACTTCCAGAAACATCGGAGAAGTGGTTTACCTGGGGTATTACTATTAGAAGCATCAACTCATCCTCTAGAACAAGGAAGCGTACCCCCAGGTTTTGGATCAGGAGGGAAGGATAAAGAAATTACAAAGAGAATTCCAGAAGAGACTGACGAGTCTCCACGGAAAACAGAAGGACAAAAGGAAGAGAACTCAGGAATGGAAAAAGGGTCTCAGACACCCTAGTCTCTGATAAACCAAATTTCCCTTCGTCATCTACAATTCATGGTAATACCCCCAAAACAACAGAGGGGATAAGATCTACAGAACTAGGTGCTCCCATTGCCTCTTTGACTCCATTACAATCTGTTGGAAATACTAAAACAACTGAGAGGGGGGGGTGAATCAGTTGTTTATAAGCTTAAACAATTTTATGCCTTTTAAACAATTATCAAGATTTCTTCATGTGTCATCTACCAACATACAGCATATGGAAAGTAAGAGTAAAGATCATCAGTCACACATAAAATACACACAGAGACAGATTTTCACGAGGAAACCCATAAAGGGAGAAAACCTCTTCTTCTTCGAAATGATAGGCAGTCTTTTGCAGTTCTGTACATCATTTACAATTGAGCACCAACTCAATGTGAGGCTGCTACCTCTGTTTTACAAGCTACAATTTGTTGAGAGCACCAACTCTTTGTTTTCTCTAGCACCCACTAGAAGGAAGCACCAACTCATTGGTTATTCCAGCACCAACTGGATGGAAGCACCAACTTCCTGAATGTTCCAGCACCAACTGGGTGGAAGCACCAACTTCCAGTTACACAGGCTCCAACCTGCATAACAGAGAACACCTGTTCTCCCTAGCACCACCCTGCCAC
>ML816510.1:59600-111778 GCA_009831015.1 Picea engelmannii
CCGATCTCCTCTGTACACCTTACACCTGTCCTCCACTGACTCCTGAGTGGCCCACAACCTATACCTCTTATCGGGAAATCGCGTATCGCGATTTCGCGATGTATGATGTTCAAGGTTTTTGTCAATACCAAAACCCGAACCCCAAAACTCCGAACAGGGCTATGATCTACGGATCAGATTCATTCTTATCCAACGACTGTGATCACTTTGCGAAATCACATTTCGCGAATTCGAAGTTCTTGATGCATTGTGTTCTTGACATATCATATCCCGATCCCTGAAACTCCGATGCCACCTGTCCTCTGCTGACGTCACTCATGGTTCGACACGTGTTAAACACTACCACGTGTCACTCTGATTCATTACTTACATGTGCTTAAGGTGTTGAATCTTTCTGACACCTGTCACTACCTGGTTGTGCCACGTGTCGCTTAGCTGACGTGGGTTGAGTCGAAGGGCTAGAGCATAGGTTGATCTGACGTTCTGACTCAATCGGGATTTCGCATATCGCGAAATCGGGGTTTTTGTTGACAAGTGAATCGGACATCTCAAGAACCCGATCGCCGAATCTCCGATGGAGCCTCCAGACGCCACGCGTCCACATGAATAGACGGTTCAGAGCCCCGCTTGATTTTACGGCTGCGATCAAATTGCGAAATGGCGTCTCGCGATTTCGGGGTTTTCAGTGACAAGTGATCAGGACATTTCAAAGTCCCGAACCCCGATTTGCTCCTTTGTGTTATCTCTCTCGCAAATTTTACAGATCTGACGGCCCTCATTCTTTCGGGAAATTTGTATGAGATCCTTCGGTCACTGACTCTTCTCCTTTTTCCTCTGTACACTCTTGCTGCGCGCATTTTCTTCAAGGCTGTTTCTCCTAAGATTTTACTTCCAAATCCCCACGGGGTATTATCCTTCTTATCCTGCTGTCTCTACTGTTGCCATTAATGACAACAACCATCACTTCTTTCTATCCACTGAATTTGCCAACACAATCCACTTTCGGTTTCCCCTAGCTGGGAGCCCTATATGTTAGTGACCTTGAGCCCATATTTAGAGAAGTGATTCCTCCATCTGATTATTTTTTCAGTAAGAAGAGAAAGGTAGTGTTGAAGCAGGAAATGCATCAAAGGGAAAATGCAATGGTAAAGAAGCACAAAATCATAATAGACAGGAAGAATTTAGAGGAAGAAGATTTCGCTACCGAAGTAGCTGGTTCTATGGGAGTGTTATCCACAGCTAACCAGTTCACTGTTGAAAATATGAAATCACGTCTGAGATAGAGAAACCTCATGATCGCTAAACTATAAGGCCAATTAAAGGAGAATGAAGAAAGGATTGAAGAAGGTATAAATAAAGGTCTGGACCAAGCCAAAGTCGGGGATAAGCAAGAGATTCAATCCCTGAAAACAAGCCTCATCGAGATGGAAGAGAGAGTGCAGACAAGTCAAACGCAAGAAGAAATCATAAATCAATTACAAACAAAATTAAAGTCAATTGAAGATCTAGTCATAGATCAAAAATCTTTCCAGGCCCAGTCACTGGAAGTGCATGCAGAGCTAGAAGTTGAACAACATAAGTTGATTTCCAAGATAAAGATCCTCCAGAATTACTTCCATGAAGCAAGTTTTTCTTTTGAGAACATCATCATGAAGGAAAAAGAAGCTAAAGCAGCAAGGGTCTCTCTTCAAAGGGCAATCATATGTTCAACGAACGGAGAGACATCCAAAACTACAAAATTATCATCCACAGAGAAAATTAGAGGTGACATTATGCTCAAAGTATGGGAAGCCAACATAATGGAAAACAAAAGAATAGTTAAAGAGATCAAAGACGACTGCGAAGAGGTTTTCAATCTCTTAGACAAATGGTCATTAAACATTGGGAAGGACAATTGCGTAGGTCTTCTAGGGCAGATAAATATTGCGAGAGACGAATTAAAGTTTAAAGAAGATCTAAGTGAGATCCAGATGGATATTTCACAACTAAAAGAAATGGATGTCACCTTAATCAATAGGCTGTTGATTCAGCCCAACCTAAAGTTGCAGTCAATAAAGTTTGCAGATAAAAGAGTTGAAGACTATTTCCCAAAGATACAGAGAAAGGTATATCTATTCGAAGCAAAGGAGTTCCCAGAGCCTCCCAAAATGTTTGCACCTTTCCTCAACAAATGCATTGAATGTGTCAGAGCAAAAGAAGGATGGTCTTCAACATAGCAATAAAGTACCAGTTTGAAAAGTGTAGCTATAAAAATAAAACAAAGATAAAGAAAATCTTGTAAAATAGTTTTCATCTTATTTACGATAAATAGCTAGTTCCTAGAAATTAGAGATTCCCCAACTGCCAAGGATTGTAAATTTTGTATAAATGTAAATTTTTAGGACTAAGAAAAGGGGCTTTTTGGTGGCCATTGTATGGGAGAAACTTTTTGCAGTGATTAATAAGAATGTAAAGTGGAGATTCCAGATCTTGTGAATCCCGAGCTATGTGTTCCCTTTGTTTTTGCTCATAGTATTTTTTCTTATGTGTATCTTTGATGAAATTTTAACAATAATTTAGCATAATATTTACTAATGGTTCCAAGTCGCTGGGTTATCTAATTATTTATAGTTTTTCCTCTGTACTTACTGTCAACAGTTTCAAGACCTGTAAATTATTTAGTATGCAATGGTTTGTGTTTCATTATAGTCATCTTGTCTTTCATGTTTCCTCATTCCAAAGTGATATTCTTCCATGATTGATGCCTCATTTTTGTTAAACGATTTTGTGTTTTTTACTTGTCATTATCATGTCTTTAAAATCTAACTCAGGAATAGGAAACGACCTCTGATCTGTTGAATATTAATCTGTGTTTGAATTTTTTTTCTCTTATAATTAAAATCGGAAAGAAACACATTTTATTGAACAAAGTTTTAGACCTTCTTCCAACCATTATTCCCCATGACTGTGCCCGCCTTAAGACAACTTAATGTAGAACCCGGTCTTTCTAATCAGACCAGCATTGTCCTAAATTTATTTAACACTATCTTGCAAACAACCAACACCCATGTCGAATTAGAACGTTCATGGGAAGCCATTGAACGGGACATAAGAATCCAAGAAAACTGGGAAGCTCAATGGAGACAGTTCAGGAACCAACCATAGTGGTTATCTTTCAAAGCCGACTTTGTCTACCTTAACTTTCTTTACTCGTATCAGATGCTTTGACGGTATAATTTAGAGCCTTAAAGTATAAACTCAAGTACAAAAGGAGGAAATATTGATCTAGGTGGATATCGGTGGCCACCCAGCTTTTCCAATTGGCTCAAAATAGTTTTTTGGCAAATTTGGTAATTTACTATTTTTAGCAGTTTTTAACTTCTGGGGTCATTTTGAGGGCCTAAATGAAGATTTTTTTTGGATAGAGCTTCTCAATGATAACCAAAGGCTCTGATTTATCCCTCTAAATGAATCTCCTTGATTATACCTTTCCAATGAGCTATCGTGCGTCACAAACATAGATCGTATGCCAAAGTTATGCCCCCGAGAAGTTGATACACCAAACTACCCAAAACGGGGTCTACAAAACTGTTGGATTTTCATATTCCAGGGTTAGGGTTTTGGATTGTATTTATGATAAAAAGGACTTTGGAGCCTCATTGTAAAAATGATCTTCTTGCGAATGCAAGTAGAAGACACATCTCTTCGCAGATATAAGCTGCCACCATTCTAGCGAGTCTTTCACTCTGTATTTTTACAATCTTTGTACATTTTCACTCATTAATGGAAAATTGTGTATTACTGTATCTATGTGTTTATGGTTGCATATTTGATACATTTCTATTATATTATTGGATATTCAAGATATCTCTGTACATTTGTTTATTATATCTCCACTCTCATTTCGTGTCGAAAATAATCTGGATCAGTGGTATCAGAGCAGGTTGCTCTTGATCATTTTTTAGTGCATGTCCCCGACGAGGCCCGAGTATAGAAAGTTGGGTATCGAGCTTGTTTCTCTTGAAGATAATCATTGTCGCACGTCCAAAAAACCCTCCATGGCGGAAGAAAAGAAAAATGACAGAGGAGACAATTCTATTAATCTGTTGCTTGAGAAAGCTCTCACGCGACAGAGGGACGAAATGATGGAGAATTTTTCCCACATCCTTCAATGCCCGCTGATAACAATAGGCATGTATTCATCAATCGACCACTTTGGAAGTACCTAGACTTTCAAGGTACAAGTTAATTTTGAGATTCCCATATTTGAAGGACAGATAGATGCATATGACTTAGAAAAATGGTTAAATCTGCTAGAAGGTTATTTCTTTGATCATAATTTCTTTGACAGGGAAAATATCACCTTCACACTCCTTAAGGCTCTCCCCCATGTCAAACATTGGTGGGAAACTTACTGGGAGAAAAGTTCCACAGAGGAGTATGGAATATATGGGGCCGAGCCCACTTGGGATTTTTTGTGTGGATGCGGTAAAGGAACAATATTGCCATGTTGGAAACTATGAGGACCAATACATGAGATGGACCACACTATGGAAAGAGAGGGGCCAAAAAGTTTTGGAGTTTACCAGTACCTTCCATACCTTGTGCACCAAACTAGGTATCAAAGACTCTGAATGAAATTTGGTTCTAAAATATCATGGGGCTCTACACAGATACATCCAAACTGAAATGGATTTTTTGGAAATCTCATCACTCGATACTTCTTATCGATATGATTTTAAAATTGAGAAAAAATTTACGCACCAGAACAAATGGGAGTTTGGGTTTGCAAATCTTCAACAACCAAAGTATGAAAAAGATGACAATAACAAACAGTCTCTCGAAAACTAGTCCAAGCCACAGGAAAAGAAGGGTCACGGAAAGACGAAGAAGGACACTGGAAAAAATTATGATTTCCACAAAATCCCCTGGCACAACACCAATGGATGTTTCTTAAAATAGTCATTGGTGGGCGAGATCAAAGACAAGGAGCCGAACCCTGATTCAAAATATGATTCAAAAAATATTGATAGAAGATAGATCATCGACGCATACCCCATTGCTATTATCGTGACCAAAACATTTCAACCAGAAGAACCCATGGATCCTAAAGAGGGGGAGTGCCTTTTTCATTCACAGATGTGGGTGAAGGGGATCCTGCTGCATTTTATTGTTGATAGTAGAATCCATAAGAACATCATCTCAACAGAGGTCATCAAACATTTGGGATTGTCAACAACACCACATCCACAACCATACAACATTGGGTGGCTTCACCAGGGAGGAGATCTTCATGTCAGCCAATAGTGTCAATTGTCATATGGCATCCAACCCTTCAAGGATGAGGTATTATGTGATGTTGCCTCGTTGGATGTTTGTGATGTTCTTTTGGGCCAACCATATTTGTGGAAGCACCATGCTATCTATGAGTCTCGACCCCGTAGTGTTATTGTTACTCTGGGGGGTCATATCTACAGGATACCAGAGGTAGTTCCAACTACTTTCCCACCTAAACAATGCCGCAAGGTAGTATCTCATACTACAAAATTCAGCTTCTTAACAATATGTTCAAAAGGTGAACATAAGGATACTGCAACCACTACAACCTCGACCCAAGCACCTGCTATCCAACATAAGCAGGTCGACAAGATTGCAACAAAGTGTAAATATTCCTTCTATACACAGGAATCTCATGTAGCTAGACTGGTTAAAAAGGTCCAACCCTTCCAACCATAGGTTCGTGACAACCTTCAACAAGCTAAGCAACACAACTTCTCCAACAAGGCAAGCAACTGATCAATATGCAGATTCAACAAACGCTTTTCCCTCTCCCCCGAGAACTCAACAAAATGGATGCCATTTCTTCATAAGGAGGGAGGATTGATCCAGGTGGATATCGGTGGCCACCCACCTTTTCCAAATGGCTCAAAATAGTTTTCTGGCAATTTTGGCAATTTACTATTTTTAGCAGTTTTTAACTTATGGGGCCATTTTGAGGGCCTAAATGAAGGTTTTTTGGGATAAAGCTTCACAATTACAGTCAAAGGCTCTAATTGTTCCCCCTAAATGAATCTCCTCGACGATACATTTCCAACGAGTTATCCTTCACCCCAAATGGAGATCGTATGCCAAAGTTACGCCCCCAGGAAGTTGATACAGCAAACTACCCAAAACGGGGTCCAAAAAACTATTGGCTTTTCATATTCCGGGGTTAGGGTTTTGGATTTTATTTATGATGAAAAGGAATTTTGAGCCTCATTTTAAAAATCATCTTCCTGTGAATGCGAGTAATGGACACATCTCTTCGCAGAGATAAACTGCCACCATTCTAGCGAGTCTTTCACTCTGTATTTTTACAGTCTTTGTACATTTTCGCTAATTAATAGAAAATTGTGTATTATTGTATCTATGTGTTTATGGTTGCATCTCTAATACATTTCTTTTATACTATTGGATATACGATATATCTTTGTGCATTGCTTTATTATATCTCCACTCTCATTTCATGCCGAAATTAATTCGGATCATGTAGTTAGAAATATTTCTTCATTTCCAACAACCATGCCTATGCATATTTTCCTTTCTTACGCTCACCATTGAAAGTTGGTGGCTTAATCTTCGCAAGTTCACCTTGCAAGATGTCTGCCTCAGGTCTTCTCCTTTTCCTTCAAACTAAGACACACTTGAGTTTTTCCATAGACTTGAACTTGCATGAGTTCTTCTGGTGGAATGCCTTGGAGAGGCATGACATCTACTCATGCTTCATGACTACTTATGATTCCCATGATCATCTTTTTTTCTATGGTGTCTTTATGTTGATAATTTTTTAGCACTAGTTGCTTGATTAGTTCCAGAGTCCTTGTTAACTTGTTTATGTAGCATGTTTAGGCTTTGAAGTATCTCTTTTTGAGCCTTCATAATGCTCTCATTATCGTCCCTATAGCTCTGCACTTCTTTTTGCGAGCTTCTCGTAGTTGTAGTCCCCTTCCTGTCTCTTCTCCCATTAGAGTCAGTCTCAACATTACCCATGCTGGTATGCATACCTCCAATTTCTTATTCATGGCTCTAAAACCCTTGATCATCCTCCATGTATCTATTTCTCATGTAGGAACTAAAGTCTGCTTTTTTGTATCTCTAAGTCTACAAGAATGTGCATGCAATAATTGTTGTTAGAATTAAGTATATTGCAAAATATTTATCCATTAGATTATAGGTCATTCTTCATTTTAAATTATGAAGAATATTAATGCACTACTCTCAAGTAGGATTCCTTAAATGAATCCATTTTCGAAACATATTTCCAACGACTGTCCTCATGCCTCAATCTGAGTTTTGAGAAAATTGTTACAACAATCATAAGTTGCAATTTCCACTCTTTTGTTGCTACAAAATTCAGTTTTATCACTTTTGAATAAAATATAATGCCCAAATCAAAATTCTGGGTTGACATATCTCTTCTACTCCTTAAGACCTTTCCAATGACTATTTGATCTGGATTTTATGAGCATAATGAAATGAATACATATTATTATCAAAATATGCTTAACACAAAATAACAAATATACACTAAAATTGGTTTCTATTCAATAAGGAAATAAGCTAAAACTGTAAAATGTAGCGGAAAACAAACTTGCTAGAATGGCGGCGGATTATCTCTGAGAAGAGATGTGACGACTGGGCTCATTCAACAAAATATGATTACAATGAGGCTCTCAAGGCCTTTTTACAATAAACAGGAATGTCAAAAAGCCTAGACATCCAAAAACCTAACGCTAGGAGATGAAGCGCCAAAAGTCATGTGGGCCCATTTTGGGTAAGTTAGTACATCAACTTCCCGGGGTCGTAATTTTTGCATATGTTCTCTATTTTAGGCGCACGATAACCCTTTGGAAAGTTCTATCTGACGACTACACATGTTACTTGTGGCAATCCTTAGACATCTCGACTATGGAAAGCCCTAAAATCGTTGTTTAGGGCCTCAAAATGGTCCCGGAAGTCAGGGACTAAAAAACTAGGAAAAAAACTATCGAACTAGAAAACTACCAAAATGAGCCAATTGGAATAGGTGGGAGGCCACCGAAATCCATCTGGATCAATCCTCCCCCCTTAGGAAGCAATGGTCTCCATTGCGTTGATTGGCCCCCATTAGATGATGAAATTTCTGTTGAATTTGGCCTCGGGTGAGCCACTTGCCTTGGTGCAGGAGCTTCCCTGTTTTGACAACTCGATAAAGATGGATCCTTTGTTGGTGAGTTCCCTTGACCTATTTTTCCACAATCTGATCACTGTATGCTTGTTGTATGCAGTCGGGGTTGAACTCTGTTGGTGTCAGTTGTTCTGTTATCTCTGAGGTGCCCAATAATGGTGGGAAATAAGGTTGAAGGAGATCCACGTTGAACACTGGGTGCAGGCCAAGGAAAGGAGGAATGTTGATCTCAAAAGAATTATCACCCACAACCTTGGTGATAGTGTACGACCCATAACAGGGTGGGCGAAGCTTCCGATGGGGTCTGTTAAGGCATTCTTTTTGCAAATGCAACGAAACTTTGTCGCCCAATAGAAACATATGTGGCACCCAATGTTGATCATGGCGTTTCTTGTACTTGTCATTAGAATTCTGTAGGATATCATAAACTTGTTGGTGGCTGTGATGGATCTGCTCAATGAATCAGGTGGCTTTGTCAGCTTCAGTTGGAGCAGGAGATGTGTCGATTGAGGTGACCACAAGGGGTAGTGCAACATCCATGGGATCCAATGGTTGGAATCCCAACCCCACTTGAAAGGGGCTATGGCCAGTTGAGCTATACAGGGCTCAGTTGTAGCTATGTTGGAGATAGGGAAGGCTGTCATCCCATGTGAGAGGGTTCTTGGAATTATACATGTGCAGGATATGCAAGATCATTCGATTTACGACCTCGATTTTGCCATTTGTCTGGGGGTGGAAGGTCGTGGATTTGTTGAGCTTGGTGTCCAACAGTGACCAGATGCTCAACCAGAATGTGATGAGAAATCGATTGTCCCGATATGAGACAATGGCTTGTGGGATTCCAAATGTACCCAAACTCATTCAAAGAAGATCTTGGTAGTGGCCTCTGCTATGATGCTCTTCTTGCAGGTGGCCAGGATCACCATCTTAGAAAAGCGATCAACAACCAAAAAAACACAGTCATTTCCTCGCTTGGTGGACGGGAGTCCCCACATGTAGTCCATGGAGATGGATTCCCATGGAATTTTAGGAGCAAGCAGAGGGGTGTACAGGCCTTACTTCTTAGTGGTCAGTTTGGAAATAGTGCAGACAGTGCAAGACCTGATATACTTGCTAACCTCTTGTAAAATTTTCAGACAATAGAAATGTTTCTACAACATTGCCACTGTCGTTTCGACGTCGAAGTGTCCTGCCACCTGACTGTAGTGGGATTCCTAGATCATCTTTGCTCACTTGCTTGATGGAATGCAGATATGGCCCAGATGGCACAACAACCCATCCTGAAGATGGAAATTAGCAATAACTACATTTGCGCCCAACATTTGGTAGGTGGTGGAAAAGTCTAGGTCTGTCTCATAGAGTTGTGGCCATCCAGAGATCTCATGGCCCCAAGAGTCTAACACCATGGTGAGTGTCATGACTGGTGGTCTACTGAGGCAATCAATGATGCGGTTGGTGCTTCCTATTTTATACTTGATGTTGAGGTGGAATTGATGCAAGTATGTGGACCACTTCTGATGGCGTTCATTTTGAAATTTTCCTTGTGTCTGCATGAACTGTAGTGGATTATGATCAATGTGGATGATTGTTTCCTTTCTAAGAATGTAATGTCTCCATTGACGACAGGATTTCATAATGGAGTACATTTCGTTCTTGTAAGTAGGGTACTTACGTACATCATCTGATAGTGTCTCACTATGATAGGCCACGGGGTGGCCGTGCTAAGTGAGAACGATGCCCACAACGTAGTCTGAAGCATCTATTGCGATCTCAAAGGGCTGATGCAGGTCCGGTAGTGAAAGTATTGGGGCTGAGCACAAGCACTGCTTCAAATCATCGAAATATTATTGTTGGGACTGGCCCCACACAAATTTCTCCTTACCACCACCTCTGGTTACTTAGCTGAGGGCCCATGCAATATGGGAGAATCCCAACATGAACCTATGGTAGATATTGGTAAGGCCCAAGAAGATCCAAATCTTAGTGAGTGTGGTTGGAGCTAACCAGTCACAGATGAATTGGATCTTGGCTGGATCCACATGTACACCATATTTATCAACGATGTAGCCCAAGTAATGGACCATGTCCATGCTGAAGGAGCATTTTTCCAATTTGGCGTATAGCTTGTGCTGTCGCAAGGTGTTTAGAACCTGTTGAATATGCTACAAGTGTTATGCCCAAGTATTGTTGTAAATGAGAATGTCATCCAGATACACCACTACAAAAGTATTGATGAATGGTTGCAGGATATCATCCATCATCCTCATGAAAGTGGCTGGAGCATTTGTCAAGCCAAAGGACATGACCAACCATTCAAAAATACCTTCCTTGGACTTGAAGGCAATCTTCCATACATCTGTATGTTCTATCGAGACATGGTGGTAGCCAGACTTCAGATCAATATCACTGAAGTATTTGGCCCCCATGAGTTGATCAAGGAGGTCGTCGATTCGGGGAATCAGGTACCGATTTCTGACTGTGATTTTATTCAGAGCCCGATAATCAATGCAGAGTCGTCAAGTTCTATCTTTCTTCTATACCAGAATGATTGGGATCCCGCAAGGTGATGATCTAGGATGGATGTGCCCCTTGTGGAGAAATTCTTGGATTTACTGCTTGATCTCCTCACTCTCTAACAGAGAACGACGATAGATTGGCCCATTGGGAAGCGGTGCACATGGGGTCAGATCGATGTGGTGCTTGACCAGAAAGTGCAGAGGTACCCTAGTAGGTGAGGAGAAGATACCTAAGTATGCTTCCATGAACTTATCCACTTGATTCTGCTGTGTGGAGAGGTCAGCCGTGGAGACCCTGGATGTGGCTGTGATATTTTGATCATTTTGAGAGTGAATCACGAAGAAGAAAAAATTCCCCGTCTGAGAGATGACCTTTTTGCATTGCTTGGCAGAGATCAAGGAAATAACACTAGGTGGGACGACCTCCGGTATCCTATACAATTTCTTGTTCAAAGTAATAATAACACTGCAAGGCCTAGACTCATATACAACATGGATTTTCCATAAATATGGTTGGCCCAAAAGAACATTACAAACTTTGAGAGGGGCAACATCACACAATACCATGTCTTTGAATGGCTTGATGCCATATGACATGCAACATTTTTGGTTGATGCGGATGTCGCTTCCTTGGTGGAGCTATCTGATGGTGTAGGGATGTGGGTGTGGCATTGTCGACAGGGAGAGTTGCTTGAAAACCTATGCTGAGATGACGTTCTTCTATCTACCGCTATCAACAATGAAGTGTAGCAGGGTACCCTTCACCCACATCTATGAATGAAAAAGGCGCTTTCCTTCCTCTGGCTCATCTGGGTCACTGGGCTGGAGCTTTGTGGTAGAAACAATAGCACTGGGTTATGCATCAATGATTCGTCTCCTCCTTTTTGGTTCTGACTCAGAGTCATAACCTGCATCTGATCCATAGGTTTTCACCTCATCCACCAACGACTGCTCTGAGTGGAAATCAAAACTATTATGCTAGGGGCTCTTATGGAAGTCACACCACTTTCCGATATATTTCTTTGTCTTTCTGGTGTCCTTATTTGCTTGCGGCCTAAACTGGTTGTCTTGAGGAAGTCCATATTTTCTCTGTCCTTTCTTTTGCAGCTTTGGGATGTCGTTTCTTAAATTTTGTTGTGAGGGGTTCTTAGGCCCAAATTGTCGTGTCTTTTGTTTGAGATTTTGCTCAATTTTGAAAACATATCGGTAGGCTGCGCCTAAGGATGAGATGTCCAGAAAATCCATTTCGAATTCGATGTATCTATGCATACCACCACAATACTTGAGCACCAGATGTAGCTCAGAATATTTGATACCCATCTTGGTGCGCAAGGTATGGAATATATTTGTGAACTCAGGCACTGCTTGGTCTCTTTCTTGCCGCAGTGTGGTCCATTTTGTATATAGGCCATCATAACTTCCAACAAGGTAGTGTTTTTCCTTAATAACATCCCTAAAGGACTCCTAGGTGACTGTGACTATAAATAATGAGGGTTCCTCTGTTTCCTTCTACTCATAGAAAGTTTCCCACCAATCTTTGACATGGGGAACAACTTTGAGGAGTGAAAAAGTAATATTTTCTCTATTCTAGAAGTTATGGATAGAGAAATACCCTTCTATAAGATTCAACCATTTGTCTACAACATCTACGTCTATCTGACCTTTAAATATAGGAATATTGAAGTTTATTTGTACCTTGAAGGGGGCATCGCCTCCGTTTGATGAAGATGCATCACCTATTGGTAGTCGTCGAAGGGTTTGTGCAAGAATATACATCATCTCGTTCCTTTGTTGCGTGAGGGATTCCTTGAGCAACATTTTGAAGGGATCTACTATCCCATCATATTTCTTTTCTCCCTCCATGAAAGGTCACTTGGGCGTGTGAGAGCCTTTGTCCTCAAGAGAAACAAGCTTGAGACCCAATTCTTTGTACCCTGACCTCGTTGGGGACATGCATTAAGAACGACAAGGAACAAACTGCTCTGATACCACTAATCCAGATTTTATGAACATAACAAAATGAATAC
Organism: Picea engelmannii; assembly: GCA_009831015.1. Classification (NCBI taxonomy): domain Eukaryota; kingdom Viridiplantae; phylum Streptophyta; class Pinopsida; order Pinales; family Pinaceae; genus Picea; species Picea engelmannii. The sequence goes on from ML816510.1 coordinate 72,329, forward strand.
ATATTAATATCAAAATATGCTTAACACAAAATAATAGATATACAATAAAACTGGTTTCTATTCAATAAGGAAATAAGATGAAAATGTAAAATGCAGTGGAAAACAAACTTGCTGGAATGGTGGTAGCTTATCTCTGAGAAGAGATGTGACAACTACGCTCATTCACCAAAAGATGATTACAATGAGGCTCTCAAGGTATTTTTACAATAAACAGGAATGTCAAAAACCTAGACGTCCAAAAACCTAACCCTAGGAGATGAAGCGCCAAAAGTCATGTGGGCCCCGTTTGGGTAAGTTAGTACATCAACTTCCTGGGGTCATAACGTTTGCATACGATATCTGTTTTAGGCCCACGATAGCCCGTTGGAAAGGTCTATCCGAGGAATACACATATTTCTTTTGGAAAGCCCTAAAAATGTTCTTTAGGGCCTCAAAACGACCCCGGAAGTCAAGGACCCGAAAACTAGGAAAAAAACTGTCGAACTAGAAAACTGCCAAAATGAGCTAGTTGGAATAGGTGGGAGGCCACCGAAATCCATCTGGATCACTATTGTTTTTCTCCAATCTCAGCTCCGAGGTGAAAATTATGGTGGAAAAATACTGAAGGAATATTCATTAGAACGTGCAACATAGTAGCAATGCTTAACAACCGTCCGATCATTTCAGGATTAGATCTTCATCGTTGATCTGTCTTAATGATATATAGTGAATCTAGTCATATCTCTTCTTGATACCTTCCATGAACCCACCACCAACACTTAGCTTTTTTTCCCTTCACAGACTCATGGACTCCTAGACTCGTGGACTCATGATCTTGTAACCTTCCTTTCATAATTTCATCCAATAAGTCTCAATACTTAACCATTATTTTCATCTACAAAAAATCATGAAATTGAAATATTGTAACCTTCCTTTCATAAATCCATCTGAGAAGTCTCAACACTTAGACAAATTTCAAGATCTTACCGTAGTTTTGTGGGACTGACAGTTGACCGACCACATGGATCCACATCACCTGTCAAATGTCATCTCATTCAACATGTACATGTCATTGTGGTAGTACACGTATTTATTCCACCATGTTAGCTGACACATGGCCTCCATGTCATGCTGACATCATCATACGGAAAAATAGCCAAAATTTTCCGATTTTTCTTATGTTTGAATTTTCCAAAGAGGCTAAATTCATCACATTACCCATGAAATTTCTCTCAATTTTATTGCAGTAATTTAATAAAACAAGTTGCAGACATATTCCATAATTAATTCTCTACGAATTTTTGCTTTAGCGTTATGCTAACTTGGCCCATCCAGGCTCATCGTTGAAAACTGGGCTCTAATACCACTTTGTAACGTACCCAACTACCCAGGCTAGGCCACGCCACATAAAAATCTACCTTTTTATAGCTTTGATAGAATAATGTAACATTCCCCAACCCAACCGAGGAACATTACGATGCATAATACACATAAAAATGAAAGTTGTACTAACTAAAGTAATTCTTTTACTGTTAGCCGATTTCCTGTAGATTACATCTACAAAATTTAATTTTTTTTTTAGCTACTATCTATAACCATAAAACAGATGCATCTAAAGCATGCTAATAATCAACATGAAATGCAGCTAAATCACTCATTACAACAACATATAAGTCACTCTCATTTATGCAGAGTTCATGCACAAAAATAACACATGTAAATACCTCAGTACAAGGAAAAACACTTATCTTTAAAAAAGAATTGTGCAAACAGTTTCTTGGGACAGACGTTCCAACCAACCATAGACTGATTGTTCCAAATATCAACTACTAGTCACCCCCAAGCTGAGGCTAGTAATCCACAAAAGAATATGGTCTCTCACAATCCACTTGCATCTCATAAAACACATAAGCCAACTGATATTCTCCTACAACTATCCCGATTTTTCTACCATCTCTCTTCCTCCTGACCTTCCCAACCCAAGGAATGCACCATTTGTTTATCAGGGATAACCTAAGGGATGTACCATCCATTTATCAAAGATAACCCAAGGGATGTACCATCTGTTTATCAGGGTTAACCTAAGGGATGTACCATCCATTTATCAGGGATAACCCAAGGAATGTGCCATTCTTTTATCAAGGTCTCTCTGGAAAGGGTAGCTAGGAATCTCTCAGCTGGGAACTCAAGGGAACTTGCTACTAGGAAAACTATCAACAAACTAACAAAAGTCACTTGTTGTTTTAGTGTAACTCACACAAGAGTTCACTCTTCAATCCTGATAACCTAGCTCTTCAGTTTTCCATCTCCAATTCGCTCCGGTTATGCTCCATCTTGCTCTAGAATTCACCATCCATGGTTGCACCAGCTCCAGGCTCTCTTTCTTCCTCTCTCCTTCCTTCCCATGCACAATACTTGACTTAGTAAAGAATACTTTCCCATCCCACACAAAGTTCCTCTCTTGTGGCTTGCCTTTCTTGACTCACACTCTTCCCCAAGATGATTTTACTCAACCCCCATGTGCCCAATAACTATGGGATGTGACCACTCACAACCACCCTCTTACATGTATTCAATGATTGGATTTGGGAGCACTCAATCAGAAACCAAAAGGTTCATATACATTTATCAAGTTTAGGAAAATGGGTTAAATTAATATACATGGGTATTTCCCCCTTTGACCCCTCTTGGCCATTATCCTGGACACTTCCCTCTCTTGTGGATTAGTTCAACCCCCATCTCTTTTCCATGTCCCCTTAGCAACTGACATCACATTTTTATTATTATAACATTGAAATACAATTTGTATATTACATCCCTTGGCCGTAGCCACATATTATATCCACATAAGCATTAATTAAACTGGGTATTATAATGGGGATGTTACAAGACTGATCCAAGCTAGGTCTGAGATCAATCTTACTGGCTGCCACTATAACCCAAGAGTGTATCCAAAAACTCACAAGCTTGATGTACCAAAAACTTGTGACTTAGCAAGGGTCGAGGAATCCCAAAGCCTATCAGATTGGACCTCTATCCTAGGGGTTGTCTACCCTTATAGCCTTATCACACAGGCCAACATGTCCACTTTGAGGGAATTGAACCTAAGTAAATAGGATAACAAACATGCTACCCAACCACCTGAACTATAAACCAGAAACACAAAATCCAATATTAAATAAAAAAGATACATATATATGGACACCTCAATAATTTAAAATTATAACTTTTAACCTTTGTAAAACAAAATCACCACCGTATAGTTGGACTTCCAGCCTGCAAACCAAAACTAATTAACATAAAAACAAAGGAGAATAATACACCATACAACACACACAACTAAGAAGAATAGATGGAGGCAATGATAACATTATTTATCAACCAAACTAGTGGATAAAAGATTACAAAATCCCCCAATAAGCTTTGCACGGGATTCTACATTTAACGAGGAGAGATCTCAAGCATTTCCAGGCATCTGGAAATCCAAACGCTTGAGATCCTATTAATTTCACTGCAAGGGTATGTGTTGTCACAACCCAACAATCTCCACCTTGACAATAATTTCTTGATACCATGCCCAATGAATCAAACATCACCTTCCCACTAGCCAAGTGTTGGCCCTTGGTTATGGAAGAAAGCGAATATTACAAAAGAAAAGGTGAAACACGAATTGTGCGAAAGGAAGGTTGACTGAGATCAGGTCGAAGTGGGTAAAGAAGTAGAAAAGATGGAGCGAAGTTTGAGAGAGAAAGCCATTGGATGAGGAGATCGAGGAAGACACATCAACAAGGAATATGGATTGTGGACAACTCAGCAAGCGGAAAAATCCACTAGTAGATGCTTTGGAGAACCTTGCGGGAAGGAAGGAAAGACAAGCTGGCGAAGCCCTGAAAATGTGGGTCAAGTTGATCTAGGGTTTTAGACACCTAGGGTTTTGGTATCTAGGGTTTTGACACCTAGGCTTCGGCCTAAGGATGTCGGTGAGCTATTGTAATGTATAAATAAAGGTCAAGAGGACCTAACATGGGTTCAAGTATGTAATGATGAGTGATTGTTGTTATTACTGAGAGAGAAGTATTGTGTGGTGAGAGAAGTCTGTGTTGTAAGATCTTCAGCTAGGTGCGAAGATCAACCCTGCAGCTGGGTGCGCAGGGAAGGGAGATAGAGAGAAGAGAGAAAGAGAGAGATATGTAAGCCAAGAGTGCAAATAGAACTGTAAGCTTTCATCTATTACATTATAAAGCACATTTCTGTGGACGTATCCCTAGGGAGAGGGTGAACCATGTGTATCATGTTATTGTGTGTGATTGATGTTGTGTTCTTTACTCTGTTACTCTGATGATGCATTAGTATGTTAGATATGATATATAACTGTGCGAAGTAGGTTTATGTTTGGAAAGAATAATCTGATCTCCGTGTGTGATTTTGTTGATTCCACTTTCATTTCCTCTGGTTGTAGACACATATGTCTTGCAACCCCCTATTGCTACTTCGGGTGAGACTGCATCTGCTTCACAGGTGTTTCCAAAAGGTCCAGTAGTTAGGGCTTGTTTGTGCACTATTAGAGTTGAATCTTGGTTCTAACCCTGTGCCAACAAATGGTTCCGTTGTCGAGACCAAGATCTTCTTGAGGAAATGTTAAGGTGGTTTCCATCGAAGACAGAGATTCAGAAGTGGATAGAAGAAGAATAGAAGGACTTCGCAGAAACTTAGAATAGGAACCCTAATATTAGCACAAAAGACTGGTTGGGAAGGCATTTCTTTACTGATATACACGAGATTTTCTTTGGAGGAATTCATAAGGAGCTATACGAGTGGCTGGCCAGATTAACAGACACCTAGTTTGAGATCAAATCTAGACCACCCATGGTTTGGATATCGACGCTGATCAAGAAGATCAAGAGAGTTGATAACGCCATATTAAGAGCAGTAGATCATTGGTTTGATAGTACCATTGGAGGGTATATCATAGAGTTTGCTATTGATAGGGTAGAATGATATAGCCAAGCAGAGAGATATTTCTTTAAAGGACCTAGAGGAAAATTTTTACACTTATTGAAGTTGAAGATCAAGATGTTATTGCATGAGAAGAACATCTTGAAGATACAGTAGTGGGTTAGACTGAAAAAGCTAATGTTCAAGAATTCAAACAGTGACAACGACACAGAGATCGGACACATGTGCAGTGGGAGAACATTTGGAGAAGTCCCTCTGGTGAATTTGTTTGAGTAGATTCACGAACCAACACAAGAAGAAGGGTTCTACAATGGAGAAGAAGAAGAGTTGCTAAACGAGGAACATTCAGAGTCCACTAGGGTAGAAGAAGAGAATACTAAAGAACTTCACCGGGAGGAGTCAAAAACTTCAAGGACTGTGCAGACTGTTGAAGTAAGTGTTATTACACCCCCCGTTGTTTTAACAACATTGAGTTTTCAGAGTAACCTAAGTTATCAGAACACTCAGAGCACTGGTACAAGTGGTTCAGTGCATACTCAGTCAGGAACCTTAGGAAGATATATGGTAGATGAGATGAGATTACCCACCTTTAGAGGAGATGTATTTGAAGATCTTGACCAACACTGGTTTCTATGTGAATATGTATGAAGTATTAAGAATGTCACCGATGAAGTTGCTAAACGAGATCAGTTTAGTACTACCCTGAGAGATCGTTCACTAAGTTGGTACATGAATTTTGTCTAAGGAGTTGTCCAGTCGAAACTACTGAACGAGATTAAGATTGCGTTGATTGTTGAATTTAAGAAACCCAAGTCGGAATCGCAGTGCATCAAATAGTTCAAAGAAATCAAGCAGAAATTAGTTGAACCTGTTTGAGAGTTTGATCAGAGGTTTAATACCTTGACAGGTCATCTGAGTTTTCATATCCCAGATGAGAAGAACAAGGAATGGTTCATTGTTTCCCTTCTACCACACATCAGAGTCCCTCTGATGCAACAGAGGATTACTTCGCAGGCTGAGGCATTAGAGATCGCCATGAAACTTGAATAGACCCCTATGACAGAATCCAACTCAGGTATGAGTCAAATCTTGAGTCAACTAACTAGCTTATCACTGCAGGTCGAAGATATGAAAAAAGATAAGGGAAAAGATAAGATAGAAGACATCTGGTGCATTAGATGCAAATCATAAGGCCACGAAAAGGAGCAATGTCCCCTGTTTCATGAATATTTGGCTTCTGGAGCTCTGAGCCCTTTGAAGCAAGTTACTCTACCTTGGTGCAAGGTATGTAGAAATAGACACCCCCCTGGAGAATAATATTACATGAAAAAGTATGTTCACACACCTACAAACCTCTACTGCACATTCTGTAAATCTATGGGTCATGATGAGAAGGACTGTAGAGCTTACGAATTCTTACATGAAAGATCAAGGGATATCTACAAAATTCAAGGAGAAGTACAACAAGAAGGAAACACTATGCGGTATAATTCCCTTGGAAGAGGAAACTTCAACCCTCATGGTGGATTCATAGGAAGAGGACAAGAAGGAGGCATGGGCCGAGGTAGTGGTAAGATCATTTGTTATAACTACACACAACCAGGTCATTTATCAAGGGACTGTCAGAACCCTTGTACCACTTGCAGTTACTGCAATTCATTTGAACATGTCATAGAAGATTGTCCTGTGTTGTTAGCCAAACTTCAGGAAAGATGAGGAGGAAACCAACAAGTACAGCTAATCACAACAGAACCTCATGAAGCAGATTCCAGAGTCATTGTTATCACTGGAGGAGGCCTTGCTACATGAGAAGATAGGGTGACTCCAGGGAAGACTACAGAACAATCAAGAGTTAGAAAAGTTGCAGAGAAGACACAAGAGTTTGATCCAAATAGAGAGAAGCGGACATTTGAAGAGGCACAAAAATAGTTTAGAAAATACCAGGCTTCTTCATCAAAGGCACAATCAGAAGTGAGAGAATGTGGAATGTCCCTGGCCTTTGATCAGTCCGCTTCGCCTGGAGAAGGAAAAGCGGTAAGAAGACTCATGGAATTATTATGCACTTGCATTAATTTGATAAACGATGAGAGCGATGTACAAGAGCTTGTTATCCACAATTTTGGTCATCGTGATGATATTATGATGATGGAAAATCAAGCCCTTCACTAAGAACACTTTCCTAAGAAAAGTTACATTTGTCTGCTTCCAGAAATCATACTTTTAAGGGAGGTTCGCAGGCTACCTATATATTTGCTTGCGAGAATGCCTGATTCTTGCAAGATGCTTTAAGCTAGAGTGCGAGGGGTTCACACTGTACCTAACTCTCAGGGTGCGAACATCTTCCAAATGAAGGAAAAAGACAAAATATCGAACCTTCTAGAAAGGGATCTTCTAGAAGGATGAGTTGGCTTGCGAATGGTTATCTAAGAACTGGCTTTCTTGATATCTTGGGATCATTTCCTATCCAAGTAACTAATTTATCTTCTCCTATATATTGAGGAGAATGATCATGGAAAAGGTTAGAAGCAAACTAGCAAGAGATTGATTGGAGAATTAGTATAAGATTGTATGAAGGACTGATGCTACAGCAACTAGAGAAACCAGCAAGGTCATCAAAAGTGGTTGATTTTCTTCATGCATGAGCAAGTGTGTGTGTCAGAGCTAGGAGCCATCGAAAGGAGATCTACAACATCAAGGCTCAGGTTGTAAGTTTCACTTTCTATCAATTTAATACAGTAATGTGTCCCTTTCCCATAAAGATGATGTCACTTTATTACATAATTCCTTGATCATATGTATAGATTAGCTATTGAATATATTGATTTGCTTTCACTTCGATTGGTTTGTACTGTTGTGATCTGAACGACACAAGAGCGTCGGAGCAAAGCTTGGAACAACAGAGACCCAAGGAAGCGTTCATAAGGTATGTCTATGACCCTTGTCTCTTAGTTCATTCAATAGGTTAAATCTAGGGAAAGAGTATCATTCTGTCCTGTTTTGTTCTAGATCCAGGTGGATCTAGGGAGATCAGTTTGTGTCCGCACTTACGGATTAATCCTGAAACAAAATTGGTGACTCCACTGGGGAGAAATCCCATTTTCTTGGTGGATTTTTGTGCTTTTCTGTAGTCATTTTCTTTGGTTTCATTTTTCTCATGTCCTATCAGTCTCTGAGTCTTCAGGATATCCTGGTAGACAGTCTGGGTCCAGAAGTCTTTTGAAATTTTACTTCATTTTTCGAATTTTTTGATATGTTCAGGAGTTCTCGCATTGTGTTCCATTACATCTTGCGAGAACTGGTCAGGTTCACATCCTGCTTATAGGGTTCAGTGCGAGGTGTTCGCACCTTGCTCAAAGGTTGCCTGCGAGAATCTTAGATTCTCGCATTGTGTAATACTACTCACCTGCGAACAAGATTTTTCAAAATTTTGAAATTGAGTTTTGGTTTTTCCAACTGCTCAGATCAGTTGATTTACCTTTTATGAGTTTCTTGGAACAGTGACTTATATATTTCTTGCTTTAGTTTGCTTGTGTGAACAATTTTAGGGTTTCAAGGTTTTTCTTGTCCTTTGTATCTTGACTTTCACTTCTTGACTCTTATTGGCAAAATCATTCTCTCTGACTTCAGGAGCTGAGTGTGTCTTATTGGTTGAGAACCAATGATTGGTTGAGAGTTAAGTTCTTGGTTTTTCTCATTTTCTTATTAGTTTGGAAGACCTTTTTCTTTTGCAATTGAAAAGACTAGTTTGGGTTTCTTTGTTTTAAGAAAGTTCATTATTGCTTTTAGTGAAATTTTTGAAGCAAAAAGATTTAATTTCTTTCTTGATATTAGATTGGGGGCATCCTTGCATTTGAAGTAGCGAAATTGCATGATTGATATTGATGAGTTTAATAGACTTTGGGACATGTGCATATGGGAATGATAAATGTTTTCTCCTTCTCGTAGCATATCTTTCATCGAAATGAAAAGATTGCATCTTCATATCTTTGCATAACTTTCGAGTCGGTCAAAACACCATATTGTCCATGCCATCTTCCTTTGAGTAAACAACAACCATTAAAAACATTGCGTAATCTTCAAATGTATCTAGTAACTCTTTTCTAGGGCTCTTTTACACCAACATTTAGTTAGGCTAGTGCTTTGGAGTAGGAAGAGAGATACACTCTCCAAAAGCTCAAAACACACAATAACATCTTGAGTTAGGGAGTGTTAAAATTCCATTTACAACATATTGTCCTGGGAAGCCCTTCTAACACAAGGGTCAAGCACTAGGTTGCATTGGTGTTGACAGAGTTACTAACCCTGCTTTGTTGACATCGGTGTAGAGATTGCACGTATTACGGGGATCACTCGCGAGGTATAACCCACAATGATGAGTGGAAGCCTTTTGAGTTGATTTCGGGCTAGATACCCTGCCCTTGCGTGTGGATCGGACTGACGACTGTTCCCCCAGGCTGTACTATTGTTTGTGTGACCTTAGTGGCCTGTCTCTCTAGGTTATTACCCAAGGTGACTGTGGAGGGGAAAGTCTTCATGGTACCTGGAATTGACGTTGATCAAACTCACTCGAGCTCCTTGGAGGGTATACCCACGATTATGTGTGGGAGCTTGCACCAGGGCGTAAGTCTGTTAAGCAGGTCGTCAATGTAACTTTTCCACCTTAGCCCCGCCCCTTCTCGTCTTGTTGTTGTGACGTTGGATTTCATCACCAACTAGTGGCTTCGATATTAGAAGGTATTGTTTGCTTGGTGATTGCTTCCTAGATTTTTCTTTACTAGCGCGTGTTGTTTGTTTCTCGAAGTTTACCATAGGAATTTCTTCATGGAGCTTGTCACTTGTTTACAATTGCTCCCCCACGACGTTCACGTAGAATGCAAGGTTTATCTCCGGAACATTCGGACGTTTCTCAACCCTTGCCTACTAGTATACCTGAGGGATTTCCCCCTCAGAGTGAAGTCCCAGTTGTTACTTCACAACCTGTGCACACAGTGACACCTGAGGGTACCCCTCAAGGTTCTCCTCATCAGAGTGAAGTCCAAGACGTTTCTACACTGCCTCCATGGGTAGAACGCACTGATTCTCTAGAAGATTTTCGAATCACCAATACTAGAGAGGACTTTCGCATTCGTCGTGGTGAACGACCTTTTGTGCGATTAAATTCTGCTGACGAAGCAGCTGTTACATCTTTTGAATCAACCGTTGGGCCTTCTCACGGTGTAATAGGCCGAGATCCTTTTTGGTTGGGTGATTTCCGACGAGTCCTTTTTGGTACTGAGGCACCTCCTGTCTACGAAGTCAACCCTCCTATGTCTCCTGAGGTAGAAACTACACTAGAGACTACCACTTATCGTTTTGTTCTCCCTCCTGAGATGGCCCATATCACGAATACCACAAGTGTCCAAACCGAGGTTCCTACAACTACTCTTGCTCCTATCAATACTCAGCGAATGCCTGAGGTTAACCCAAATTTACCTCCTGGTTACCATGCGTTGAATGCTTTGTTGTATGCTTCCAATCCAACACCTCCGCAAACCCCAACCGGTTCTCTAGGTGGTCCTCCTTTTCCTAGGTATGATGTTCCTCATTTTATTCCGACACTCCCTCCTCAATTTTTTCCTTCTGGCAATCCTAATCCTAGTGGCACTGTCCCAGCCATTACAACTAACCCGCAGATTCCTATTGGTGGAAAGGGTGGTACAGTTCCTTTTCCTTTTCCCGAACACAACACAATTATTACACAACCTACGGTTGGCACACAACTTCCGGGTGGAACGGTACCTATGGTAGGGGGACCAACCTTGCCGTTTGGACAAAACATACCTCCTGAATTCTCCCAATATTGGAATCAGCTTCTACAAAAATTTCCTCAAAATGCTGGGGGGCAGAAAACTGTCCCTACTATAGGCCAACCGTATCCAGGTATAACCAATCCTATTTGGGGTTCAGGTCAAACTAGTCAGCCTCAGGTCCCTACTCAAACTCAAGGGTACAATCCTTGGGGTTACTATCCTATCAGGCCACCACCGAATTAGCCAGGGCCTTCCCTCTACGGACAGTCTGCTTATGGTCCTACTGGTTTGCCAACAGGGCTTCCACCCCAAAGCCATCAGTACCCACAAGTGAATTGGCAATTTCCTTTTCTTGCTACTTTGGACTTGCCAGATTTGACTAGGATTCTGGATGATCCTATTCGTCACTCCCCCCAATGGCCTACTATTCCTGCCAAGCTTCCGTCGGATATTCCGAAATTCGATGGCAAGGCGGGGGAGGATCCAAATAATCATGTCATGAATTTTCATTTATGGTGTTCGTCCAACTCTTTGATGGATGACTCCATTCACTTACGTCTTTTTCAAAGAACTCTTACTGGTTCCACTGTGAAGTGGTACATTGAATTACCACGAGGTTTCTTCTCCGATTTTAACACCCTGGCTATGGATTTTCTCACGCATTACCAGTTGCCGATCCATTATGATATTGGGACTGAGATTTTAACTTCTTTTAAACAAACTAAAGGCACTCATATCTCGGATCATATACATGAGTGGAGACGAAGACGATGTCTTATCAAACTTGAGCTCCTTGATCACTGACTGGCCGAATGGTTCACGAAATCCTTTGTGAACGACATAGGTAAAGACATCGCCATGGGTGGTGTTGTTACAGAGGAGCAGGCTATAAGTCGTGCCCAATATCTTGATCTTGTTTATTCGCAAACGGGAACACTTTACGATTTGTTACCTGAACTACCCCGTCCTGGTACTTCCAGCGCTTCAACTACTCCAGCTGCCTCGCATGTAGCTGATGGTGTGATTGGTACTACCCATACCCACTCACATTCTGTTTCGACTACAACCCCTAAATCTACATCTTCTAACGTTCAAAATACTCCATCTCCTGCCCCTCCCGCCGGTAAAACCTCTGAGGTGAACGCTGTTCAATCTACCCCGACCGATAAAGGTAAATCTGAAAGGGAAGAGGCAAGAATAAGGGGGGTAAGAATAATAATCCAACCGAACAAACTACAAATGCTCCTGTTGAAGAGCGGGATAAGTGCAAACCGCGGTACCCTTTCCTTATCTGCGGTGACGATCACTATATAAAGGATTGTCCTCGACGTGCCGAAGTTTCTAAGTTCCTTCAAGGAACGCCAAAGCCGCCTGCACCGACAGTCTTGTCTCAACCCTTCCTGTCTCAGCAACAAGCCTCATTGGTCATCCATGACCAACCATCTACTTCTACGACATCATATGTTTTGATGTGCACTGGTGATTCTAAGAAGAACGACGTTGCAATTGCAACTAGAGCTAAAGACTATACTCCTTCTAAGGAGAAGGTTGATGATTTACCTCCTGATATGGTACAACCCTCTCCACCGAATCCACCTATGAACGGTCCTCTTCATCTCGAATGACCGAGTCTTGATACAGTCCTACGACCCCCTAAGGGTGTTGTTCGCAACTCAGCTTTCAATCCTAATGCTCGTGCGGCCCAGAACTACAGTATTGTGAAAGATCTGGCCTAAGCACCTTCAGTGATGTATGCCCTTGAAGTCCTTCAGTCTTGTCCTGCACAACGAAGGGCTCTGTTGAAAGCTATAGGTGGAATTGATCCTACAGATTCAAATTTGATAGTCTTTGACTTGGATGAACATGTTCCAAGGTTACCCCCTCAGCTTTCTTTTCAGATACAAGTTATTGTCGTCGACAAGAACATTTGTCGAACTGTAGTTGATGAGGGGGCCTCTACGTGCGTAATGTCTCTTACTTGTTGGAAAGCCATTGGCTCTCCTCCTTTAACTGAATAAAAAAATACTCTGAAAGCCTTTAATGGCTCTGGTTTTAAGCCTTACGACGTTCTTTCATCGTTTCCTGTCACTCTAGAAGGTAAGACCGTCCAAGTTGAAGTGGAAGTATTTGATGCTCCCTTAGATTATAATCTTCTTCTTGGTCGTAGTTGGGTAGATTTTATGCGCGTTGTCGTGTCAACACTTTTCCGTGTCATACGATTTCCTCACCAGGGAAAAGTGGTTACGGTTGATCAACTTGCCTTCTTTAAGTCCGATACTCGTACTGGAAACATGCCGTTTATAGCTAAAACCCCACCGGGTTACGAGAATGTTGGAGTCGGTCTTTTAAAAGACTCTTCGTTAATGGGTACTTTTCCCATACCACCACCACCCGATATTCTACGCCCATCAGTGGCTTCTATTAATATGATCTCCACTGTTCCTCATGAGCTTCCGGTGTCGTTTGACCCTTGGATAGTCCCTGATCTAGGAGATCATGCTCGTTTCGGCGACGTCATGCCGTTAAGCCCGGTTGAGTCTGTTTATCAAGAAATTCAGTCGGCAACCCCTTCTGCACCCTCTCTTGAGGAGTTGTCTCCCGATCCTTTCCGTGTCGTCTTTCCCACTGACGAGATGATCATGTCCGTCATGGCCGATACACCTTGGGACGATGGGCATCATCATTCCATACTGTTTCTGGAACAACACACTCTCGAGAATTACCAACGGATTTCGACTCCGTCGATCGTTGTTGTTATAACGACCGTTCCTGGATCTACAAGTGATGTGTTTGCGGAATGGAACCTCAGTAATATTTCTCCCACGATACCCATTGATATTTCAGTTAAACCTGGGATAGTTGAAAATGTTCACATTGGAGCTTCGTGCTCTCCCGAAGAAATTGTCACTTATACTTCCCTGTTTAAAGAATTTCGTGATATCTTCGCCTGGAGTTATGAAGAGATGCCAGGTATCGACCCGTCTATTGTTGTGCATGAGATAAAAACTTACCTCAGAGCTAAACCAGTCCGGCAGCGCCTTCGTCCTATCCATCCACGTAAAGCGGCAGCTATCAAACTCGAAGTTGAAAAACTTCTCAAAGCTGGTTTTATTTATCCCGTGGCTCTGACAGAATGGGTTTCCAACCCTGTACCGATTGATAAGAAAGGTGGTAGTATACGTGTTTGTGTTGATTATCGGGATATTAGCAAAGCCTGTCCGAAAGACAACTTTCCAACCCCTTTCATCGACCAGATCGTCGATGACTGTGCCGGCAGTGAAATCTTTTCCCTCATGGATGGATTCTCTAGCTATAATCAGATTAACATCGCTCCTGAGGACCAACATAAAACTGCTTTTATTTGTCCTTGGGGTAATTTCGCCTATAGAAAACTTCCTTTTGGTCTTAAGAACGCGGGCGCGACGTTTCAACGTGCTATGTCTTATGCGTTTCATGATATAAAGCATATCGTTCAACCTTATTTGGACGATTTTCCAGCTCATTCATTACACCGAGTCGATCACCCCAATCATCTCCGAGCAATTTTCGTTCGTTGCCAGTTCTATTGCATTCTTCTAAACCCTCATAAATGCATCTTTTGCGTAGAGTCCGACCGTCTCCTCGGTTTCATTGTTTCACGTCAAGGGATCTGGGTAGATCCTATTAAGGTTGAGGTGATTCTTAATCTTCCTCCTCCTTCGTCACTGCGCCAGTTACAAAGTTTGCAGGGGAAAGCAAACTTTCTTCATCGTTTCATTCCTAATTACGCCGAGATTACTCGTGGTTTTACGTGTCTTCTAAATAAAGGTTCAGAGTTTGTCTGGGATAAAGTTGCCAACAACGCCTTTGAAGCTTTGAAGTTGTCCCTCACGAAAGCTCCACTTCTTTTCCCTCCTGATTACAGTCGGGATTACTTTCTTTATCTAGCTGCTTCCGAGTATACTATCGGCATGGTACTTGTTCAGGAGGATGATGCACATGATGAACATGTTATATATTACTTGAGTCGAAGTCTCACTTCCACTGAAATCAAGTACCAACATGTTGAAAAACTGGCTTTGGCTGTTGTTCAAGCAGTTCAACGTTTTCGTCATTATATTCTCTCCAGGAAAACTATAGTGATTTCGCATTGTAACCCCATGCAACATATTTTGACACGTCAATTGCCGGGGGGCAAGTACTCCAAGTGGATTTTCATTCTCCAGGAGTTCGACTTGGAATTCGATCGCACCATGTTGAAGAAATCCTTAGTTTTTGCTGAGTTAATTTGTGATTTTCCCCACTTTGCCACGGAAAATGTAGCAGTCGATTCGTTACCCGACGAATCACTTTTCCTTATCAGTACCGATGATATTTGGTACGGAGATATCATTATATATCTCCAAACTCAAACTTTCCGGCTTGCTTTGTCTAGCGTCGAACGCCGCCGTATCCGTTATCAAGCACGTCATTATATTATTCTTGGAGATACTCTTTACCGTCGAGGTATTGATTTTGTTTTTCGATGTTGTTTGACTTTTGATGAAGGCGAGAAAGCTTTGAATGACTGCCATTCTGGAGCATGTGGTGTTCATATGTCTGGGTATGCTACTGCCCAGAAGATCTTGTGTGCGGGATATTTTTGGCCTTCCTTGTTCAATGACTGCATTACTGCTGTTCAGAAGTGTCATGCCTGCCAGACCTACAATCAGAAAATTCGGTCGCATCCTGCTCCCCTTCATCCTGTGGTCTCAGTTGGTCCTTTTGCAAAATGGGGCATTGATTTCATGACATGTCACCCTCACTCGGCCGGGGGGCATGGTTATATTATTGTAGCTGTTGATTACTTTACAAAGTGGGCCGAGGCGATGCCAACATTAGATAATACTGGAAATACTGCAACGTTATTTCTTTTCAACCATGTCATCACTCGTTTTGGTGTTCCTCAGGCTATCGTTACCGATCACGGTAGTCATTTTAGGAATTATATGATGTCTGAACTTACGAAAAAGTTGGGCCTTCGTCATGATAGCTCAACACCCTATTATCCACAGGCTAATGGCCAGGTCGAAGCAATCTATAAGGTTCTTATAACTATGATTCGACAGATGATAGGAATTCATAAAACCAGCTGGCACACGATGTTGTTTTCGACATTGTGGGAATATCGAACATCTGTTAAATCCGCTACGGGATTTACACCCTTTCGATTAGTTTATGGCATGGAAGCCATTCTACCAATAGAATGTGAGATACCTTCTCTAAAGCTAGCTGTAGAACTCTTACCCAATACTTCTGCTGAAGAGGAACATCTGTTGTATCTGATGCGATTAGACGAGACTCGCCGTGACGCTACTCTTGTAATAGAAGCCCAGAAGAAACGTGTTAAGGCACAGTATGACAAGCATGTCAAGCCTCGTGTCTTCTCTGAAGGAGATCTTGTTCTTCTATATGAACAAGATAAAGATGTCTTAGGAGCTGGGAAATTCGAACCAATGTGGCGTGGTCCTTACATTGTTAGCAAAGTTTTGGAAAAAGGAGCGTATGAGCTAGTTGATTACGATGGTATACCTTTGAGCAAACCCAGAAATGGGTTGTACTTGAAGAAGTACTATGCATAAGTTATTTGTGCAAAGTACTTGTATTTTATGTATCATACTGCGTGTGTGTGTTACTTTAGTTTGCTTTTGACGTTATCTGGTCTCTGCCCTTACGTGAGGTTGTGTTTGATTGTCAGATGTCGGAGTATTCGCTACCTTATATTGGCTTCGCTGATGGTGCTAGCCGTAGTACTCGGAACCTAGCGTCCGCTGCATGGGAAATCTATGCCCCAACAAATGAACTTATATCTTTACGAGGTGTATGTCTTGGCCGAGCAACCAACAACATCGCAGAGTATAGCGCCGTTATTGAATTATTGGTTGATGCTATCTCTCTCGGAATTCGTCATTTGGTTGTCCGACTTGACTCGCAGCTTGTAGTACTACAGCTAAGTAATGTATATTCTATTCGAAGTCCTACTTTATTGAGGGTATATTTGTGAATTCGCCTCTTGGAACGACATTTTGATCACATTGAATATCAACATATTCCTAGACGTCTTAATACATTAACAGATGCATTAGCTAATTATGTATTGGACAGACATTTGAATAATTTATAAATCAAACACATTATATTTCACATAATGTAAAGTAAGCCAGTAGAAGTCATCTATATATATATAATGATTAAAAGAGTTTGTTTTTACAAAATGTTTGTCCGAAGACCAAAATATCAAAAATGGAAGCTCATAGCTTCTACATAGTGACGTCATGGATTACGTTCACGGTAACACACTACTTCCCTAGCTACCCTGCGGAGCAGTCGGGCCATGGCTACTGAAACTCCTACAGTATGACGCTGATCGCGTCGTGGAACCTCTTCAAGAGTCATGTCTGGAATGTCTGCGGTCGGGCCTTCTAGGTTCTGCTCCACAATCTGGTAATCCTCGGCATACTGTGGTAATACTGCTGCTGCCTCTCCTTGTCGCTGGATGGGAGAAGAGCCAGCAGGTCTATAAGGTCCAACATCTATGTTGCCAACAAAATATTTTGTGTTAGTCTTTGGATGAGTATATAAAAACAAAAACATTGAAATATGTTAAAAATACAAAAAAAAAAAAAACATTTAAAAATGAGAAAATTTGTGTACTTCTTACCGAGGTCTCCCCACTGTGCGTCCTCAGGTAGGGCTACATCTGGATCTCCTCGGAAATCCAACCCGACATATGTGTAGTCTTCTACCATCAGCACCTGGCCTTGAAGCCAGTCGAAGAAGATATCGTCATACCTGACGATCGGTCCTGCCACATGTTGGGCCATGAGTCGACACCATTGTAACATCCTTGGATCCCTGGGACCTGGAAAGTGCCACTCAGACTGTAGTCTAAATGCGGGGACCCTCTCACAGAAGAAGGACACTAACAAAGATCCATATCCAAACTGTTTCAGATCTCCACACCTGCACTTAGTCAACTGTTTTTTGAGACTGCGTAATACTGCATCTACCCAGTTAAATACTCGGGGCTCAGTACACTCGATGGCGTACTGGAAATAGATCTGCAAAGCCATATGAGGAGCGACACTTCCAGCCATCCGAGCAATTGTGAAGAGAATGGTGCGGAGAGTCAAGTCAGTTACTCCCCAGATTGCCACTTTCCATTTCTTTCTTTTAGCCTCGGGTACACAATATTGGTTGCAGTATTCACTCATTGTCAAACCGCCCCCTTCTGCTGCCGGTCAAACTGACATAGGACCCTTGCCTGGATAACCCAGTCAAGAAATATATGTCCTCAATGTCAATAGCTAATGTGTGAGCTCCAACATTAAAAACTTGCTGGTCCGGATCCCACATTAGGACTAGGTACTCCAATAATCGAACTTGGGCTCTCATGCTCGGGATACGGAAATATTTCAAGAGACTGCAATCTCTTAAAGCAGCTATGGTGGGAGGGTGATTTTCGGCGTCTGTGTTATCCTCCTCATGTTCCCGTTCTCTCCATTTGAGCACCATACTTGTGGCTATTAACCTACATAAGAAACATATGAAGATGGTTAATGATCTTAAACTTGAAATAAAATCTTTCTATTGGATAAACGTTTTAATTTTTTTTGAGTTCTGCGCTGCTCGCAGGTGCCCTACTATGCACAGTGTGAACTTCTCGCAGGCGCCTTAAGGCCCACCTACGATAATGAGTCATTCTCGCAGGTCCCGTATGGGCCACCTGCGAGAATTCCTCCACGCGCATAGGGTTCAAAAAAATAACTTAAAACTGAACTTTTAACCAATGAAATCGAATTTGTAAACCATGAAAAGATCAGGAATGGAGAACTTACCAAAATGTTGCTGACGGATCGTCAAATGATCACCTGTAGCTCCCGAAAATCGACACTGAATGCAGAGGGTAAAACGAGGTTTTTTTTTTGGAACTCAAATGGTAAAAGTGTAAAATGGTATGGTAAATTTAGTTATTCATTCATTTTAATTACTTTTTACTATATCAAATGTGGGTTTTTATGTTTATTTATTACTTAACCTTAATCATTAATGTGAAAATGAGTGAAGTGACTTGCAGGTATGAAACATGGAGAATTATGGACGATTTATTTCTATGGTGTGGTGTGATTTTGATTGTTTGTTATGGTTTTGACATGAAACCTCGAGCGCCTTTTGTCCGTTCTTGCGCTTGTGAAAAATATAAGAACATGATCGAGCGTCGTTTTATCTCTTTTTCGGGCTTGCTGTGGTTATACGAAAAAGGAACCCCCCTGGAGTTTTCTTTAAGCTCTTTTCAGACTCTCTAAACAGGAAAAGATTGTCGAGCGATCTTGTTATTTTCACGCTCGTTAAAGTATTTGAAGTATGCGTCCTTCGAGCGATAGTTTAACCCTTTTTCGGTCTCGTTGGACTATTGTACGAAAAAGGAACTGAGAGAGTTCTCTTTTAAGTGTTTTTCCAAACTCTATAATCTTGAAAAACCTTCGAGTTTACTATCTCTGGACTCGTTAAACAAACATTGACAGACCCGTAATGGGACCGAACCACTCCTTCCTAGGGTTCATTAAAAATACTCCGAGGGACTCGTCCGAAGGATGAGCTTATATTAACAAGCATATGTGATCCTCTTCAAGCTTGCGTAAAAATAAAGAGGTACTTGCCAGAAATGGTGGGGGAAAATTTGGGAAAGGGATATGTTTCATCGTTGAATTGATTGGCAGTAAGTCTCGCTCTTGAACATGACACCCCCTATTCATCATTTGAAGCTGGTTTGGGGAATCCATTTGTCTCTCATTCGATTTGATAACAAGGTTATTTCATGTGTCGTCTTTGAGTCAATGCTACCAAATCCTTGGTCATGTCATTCATATGTTCAAGAGAAGTCCGTCTGAAACCTACATTGAGTCTGCCATCTACAGTTATCCATTCCTTCCGTGTCGGCCTTCCCTGTGTCCAAAGTCCAATTGCCACATACTCTGTTTCACTTTCAAACTCAGTTACTCATTTCGTGTCATTGATGGGGGATACATCAAGGCCCTCCTGTGATGAGTTTTGTTCTGTCGACTTCAACACATTATCCGGAATCAAGACTTAGAAATTATTCAGTACCTTGGAGCTTGCATGCCTCAATGGCAAGTTTCCTCGCTTTCGACAGTGGGTTTACATCATTGACCCTTGATTGAAAGATTCCATCGGATGTTTGACATCAAATCATTTATTCACAATCGATGGATTGTACTATAGTACCTTGGGAGTCATTGACATCAATGGTGATTTCCCTTGCACTTGTTAACGATTACATCAATGACCAGTAATCAAGTAGTTTCTACCATGTTCGACTTCGACACATGTAATCACATGGTTAGATTCGTACTTTGGGCGATGAGATTGAAGACCATGGATATTATCTTAGTGATCCAGGTTGTGATGGAGTGTGTATAATTTGTGACACATAGATCCACTGTGTATGTTTCGTGGCTATGTTGTCTTGATTGAAATTTGTCGCATAGATCCACAGTGTATTCAAGTGGCTATGCTATATTCTGACAGCATGGATCCACAGTGTATGATTTGTGGCCATGACCTTTGTTTGTAATGTCACCAGTCTATGATCTAAGTATGGGAATGCCTACCTCAGAATTGATATACATGATATTCTGCTGATGCTTGGATGTTTGCAGGTTTCCGATTAGATGTGCTCTTGGTTCTTGACACACACATGTAGCTTACAAAGTCTATCGACTGTCACTGGTTCCAATCTCAGACTTTGGGGGGAATTCTGTTATCCACAATTTTGGTCATCGTGATGATATTATGATGATGGAAAATCAATCCCTTCACTAAGAATACTTTCCTGAGAAAAGTTACATTTGTCTGCTTCCAGAAATCATACTTTTAAGGGAGGTTCGCAGGCTACCTATATATTTGCCTGCGAGAATGCCTGATTCTCGCAAGCTGCTTTAAGCTGGAGTGTGAGGGGTTTGCACTATACCTAACTCTCAGGGTGCGAACATCTTCCAAATGAAGGAAAAAGATAAAATCTCGAACCTTCTAGAAAGGGATCTTCTAGAAGGATGAGTTGGCTTGTGAATGGTTATCTAAGAACTGGCTTTCCTGATATCTTGGGATCATTTCCTATCCAAGTAACTAATCTATCTTCTCCTATATATTGAGGAGAATGATCATGGAAAAGGTTAGAAGCAAACTAGAAAGAGATTGATTGGAGAATTAGTATAAGATTGTATGAAGGACTGATGCTACAACAGCTAGAGAAACCAGCAAGGTCATCAAAAGTGGTTGATTTTCTTCATGCATGAGCAAGTGTGTGTGTCAGAGCTAGGAGCCATCGAAAGGAGATCTACAACATCAAGGCTCAGGTTGTAAGTTTCACTTTCTATCAATTTAATACAGTAATGTGTCCCTTTCCCATAAAGATGATGTCACTTTATTACATAATTCCTTGATCATATGTATAAATTAGCTATTGAATATATTGATTTGCTTTCACTTCGATTGGTTTGTACTATTGTGATCTGAACGACACAAGAGCGTCGGAGCGAAGCTTGGAAAAATAGAGACCCAAGGAAGCGTTCGTAAGGTATGCCTATGACCCTTGTCTCTTAGTTCATTCAATAGGTTAAATCTAGGGAAAGAGTATCATTCTGTCATGTTTTGTTCTAGATCCAGGTGGATCTAGGGAGATCGGTTTGTGTCTGCACTTACGGATTAATCCTGGAACAGAGCTACAAAATTTGATCAGACAGTATGAGCTAGGAAAGGTAGATCCTCTACTGAATAAAGCAGTACATCAACTATCCAAAAAGAGAAGGACAAATAAAGAGCTACATCTGAATGCTCAGATAGGAGATTATGATATAGATTATGTGGTCCTCGACTTAGGGTCAGAGGTCAATGTTATGACGAAGAATACCTGAGCACTGATGGGAAAACCTAAGTTGATCTATTCCCATATCAGGCTTAGGATGGCCAATCAACAAGCTGTGAGCCCCTTCAGAAGACTGGAACATGTCCTTGTGGACATCGATGGGGTCAAAACATTTGTGGACTTCGAGGTGATTGATATAGTTGATGATAGATGTCCTTATCCCGCATTGTTAGGAATTGATTGGGCTTTCAACAATTCTACTGTTGTTGACCTGAATAAAAGAAGACTGATGTTTGAAGGTGATGGCCTTAGGGTCATCGCACCTTTGGATCTTGATGAAGGTCCCAGATACACAGAGCCCATCAGAGAAGAGGACCGTGCATATATGTTGGAGAATATATACAAAATGACAGGAAGACACCATGATTACATTAATCCTACAACAGATGGGAATTTAAGCTAGCAGAGTGACAATTCATGTTCATCAGACTCAGAAGAAGCATTGGAGAATTGGCAGAATCAAATGTATGAAGTATCTACATGGATATGTGCTAGAATGATGAGAGAAGATTGCTGGATTGACACAATAGTAATTAATTTACCCACATTTGATGGTTTGAATCACTTAGAAAATTTCTTACTAGGATTTGAAGAAACTGTACCAGTACAACAGAGACTATTGGCACTGGATGGGGCTTTGAAAGCTACTCCAGCGAGATGGTGGGGAACACATAAAAGGAACATCATGAACTGGATACAATGTCGCACTTTGATGACAACGCGATTTTCAGAACAAGTCAAAGGATGCGAAGTTAGGTACACAGGTCAAAGCTGTCCAAAAGACCATGTGCGAGGTTATGAGGAGGCTTGGAGCTGCATTCCTCAAGAATAGTGGGTGCATAAATTCATCAATACTCTAGAAACAACGCCTATCAACTGGTACCTTGTAGCAGAATTGCACCTTACCACTGCAAACTGGCAAGGTATGACACAGAATTTCATAGCTACCTTCGTGTTTGAAAGTCAGTACCCTCTGGTATATCAAGATTTACACATTGTCAGACATAAAGTTTTTGAGGAGGCACCTAGCCTCCCTGTGGAGCAATAAGAAAATGAATGGACTGCACCTCTTCAGAAATTGCAAGGATGTTACAACATCAACACCGATGAAGACGATGATCCTAGGAATGTGAACATCACAAAAACGAAAGGACAAAGAGACATAGAAGGACTAGGAGTCAAACTACCTTTTATTGGACAACCAATCAGAATCAAGAAAGATAATATTGGAATAGAGAAAGCACCTAAGCTTGCTAATGTTGGAGATTACTGGGATGATGCCACTATTGATAAGATCACATAATTACTGCATGAATATCAAGACTTGTTTCCAAACAAGTTCACTGATATGAAGGGCATTAAAGGGCCCATGGGAGAGATGAAGATCCCCTTGAAACCATGTGCAAGACCAGTTAAATAGAGACCTTACATACTGAACTCTAAATATAAGGAGAAAGTGAATATTGAACTAGACAGAATGCTGGAAGAAGGAATCATAGAACCTGTTGAAGAATCAAACTGGATTAGCTCTATGGTGGTTTAGGTTAAGAAAATAGGAGAGATCAAAATCTGTGTAGATCTCAGGAATATGAATGATTCATGCCTACACGATCCATTACCTACACCATTTACTGACGAAGTGTTATATAACATGGGAGGAAAGGAAGTCTACTCCTTCACCGATGGATTCTCAGGATACCATCAGATCAGGATTGCCAAGGAAGATTGCTATAAGACCACATTTTCCACAGAGTGGGGATCCTACCAATAAACAATGGTGCCTTTTGGATTGAAGAATGCACCAAAAATATTTTCTAGGGTGGTGGTCGAAGCATTCAAGGAGTTTTTACATAAATTTCTGGAAGCATATTTTGATGATTGGACTGTTTTTAGCTTATTGAAAAACCATATTGAATGCTTAATACTAATGTTAGATAAGTGCAGGCAATGTCAGATTGCCTTGAACATAAATAAATTCATCTTCTTTTCTCCCTTTGGAGTGTTGATGGGCCATATTGTGTGTAAGCACGGGTTACTGGTAGATCCATCTAAGATGCCATTATTGTCGATTTACCCCCTCCTACTTCAGTCAAACAGCTGCGCACTACGCTGGGACAGACTGGATACTACATGAAGTTCATTAAGAGCTATGCACAGATTACAACACTTATGGAGAAGCTGTTGAAGAAATATTGTCAGTTTCAATGGACAAAAGAATGTCAACAGAGCTTCGAAACACTGAAACATAAAATGGTTACTGCGCCTATTCTGGTTTTCCCAGATTGGAGCAAGGAATTTCAAGTTCATGTCGATGCATATTCTATTGCATTAGGATCCGTATTAACACAACCATGAGCAGGAGATATTGACCATATTTTAGACTTCGCTAGAAGGAAGCTCTCAAAAACTGAGATAAACTACACCACCACCGAGAGAGAAGGTTTAGCCATGGTGTATGCGCTGCAGAAGTTTTGTCACTATTTGTTAGGAGGACACTTTAATATGTTCACTAACCATTCTATGCTGAAATATCTAGTCAACAAGCCAATGCTGGGGGGAAGGATATGCAGATGGCTTTTGTTATTTTAGGATTATGATTTTGAAATTGTGGTAAAGCTAGGAAGGATGAACAAGGGACCTGACCACTTGTTTAGGTTGGAACATGGAGAGGAACCTACTAGTTTGGAGGATACAATGCCAGATGCATATTTGTTGGCCATTAGAAAGGTTGATGATCACTTCACCGAGATATTTCAGTTCATATCAATAGGAATAACACCTTGCGAATACACAGTTATTCAGAAGAAGCAACTAGTAGTGCGCGCTGCAGATTTTTCGCTTATAGCTGGGCAACTATATAAGATGGGACCTGATGAGATCCTAAGAAGATGTGTTATGGAGGAAAAACAAATGCTGATTTTAGCAGAAGCTCATGAAGGCATCGTAGGAAAAGTAACAACGCAGAAGGTTCTTAGAGCTGGCCTCTTGTGGCCCACTTTACACAGAGATGCTAAGGAATACTACAAAGCCTGTGATGTATTCCAAAGAGTTGGGAAACCTTCCAGAAGAGATGCGATGCCTTTAGCACCCTAGCTAACCTTACAATCATTTGAGAAATGGGCCATTAACTTCGTGGGACCTATAAACCCACCAGGGAAATGCACCGGAGCCAGATACATCATCAATGCGACAGAGTATTTGACCAGATGGGCAGAAGTAAGATCAGTTAAGGACTATAGTGAAACTATAGCTGCGCATTTCATATTTGATGATATCATAACCAGGTTTGGATGCCCAAAGATCCTCATGAGTGATCAAGGCACACATTTTATTAATAAGACTATTGAAGCCTTGAGTCAGGAATTTGAAGTTCACCATCAGAAGAGCACTCCTTACCACCCACAAGTGAACGGGATGGTTGAAGCCTTCAACAATATCTTGGAGACAACGCTGATGAAGATTTGTAGTGTAAACAGAGATGACTAGGATTTGAGAGTACCAGCAGTATTATGGGCCTATAGAACCACTTGTAAGAAACTGACAATGCAGACTCCCTTTAAGTTGGTTTATGGCCTAGAAGTAGTTGTACCCATGGAATATTTAGTTCCTAGCTTAAGAATTGCAGCCTTTACAGATATGGTTGACACTGGCGTTGTTCAAGAGAGTCTTGCGCAGTTGCTCGAACTAGAAGAAGACATATTTATTGCAGGATTTCACCCGCAAGTTCAGAAGGAACGAGAAAAGGCCTACCATGACAAGCATATCAAGAAGAAATCATCTAAGGAAGGATATATGGTATTAGTATATGATAGCAATTTCATGAAGCATCCATGAAAGTTTAGAACACATTGGTTGGGACCATATGAGGTTGCCTATGTTACAGAAGGAGGAGTTGTGTAGCTGAAAAATTTGAATGGGGAGTGGAAGGAAGGATTGGTAATGGGAGCCGGTTGAAATTGTATTATGACAACTAGCTGCATCGTGTCTCTCAGTAAAAAAAGAGGGAGAAGGGTCTAGGTACCAGGTGCATTTGAGACTAGGTACCAGACACAAGAAAGATAGTCTAGACACAGGGTGGAGGAACATAGTATGAAGCACAGGCTACGCTGCGCAGTTTGAAGTAGAGATACAACAGAAGATTTAGATCAAAGTGCCTCGGGACGAGTCACAGGTGAGTGTTGGGGGCCTGTTGGCCCTTGGTTATGGAAGAAAGAGAATATTACAGAAGAAAAGGTGAAACACAAACTACGCAAAAAGAAGGTTGATTGAGATCATGTTGAAGTGGTTAAAGAAGAAGAAAAGATGGAGTGAAGTCCGAGAGAGAAAGTCGTTGGACAAGGAGATCGAGGAAGACAAATAAGAAAGGAAGATGGATCGTGGACAACTCAGAAAGAGGAAAAAGACATCGGTAGATGCTTTGGAGAACCTCGTGGGAAGGAAGGAAAGACAAGCTGGCGAAGCCCTGAAAACGTGGGTCAAGTTGACCTAGGGTTTTAGACACCTAGGGTTTTGGTATCTAGGGTTTTTACATCTAGGCTTCAGCCTAAGGCTATCGATGAGCTATTGTAATGTATAAATAAAGGTTAAGAGGACCTGATATGGGTTCGAGTATGTAATTATGAGTGATTGTTGTTATTACTGAGAGAGAAGTATTGTGTGGTGAGAGAAGTCTGTGTTGTAAGATCTTCAACTGGGTGCGAAGATCAACCCTACAGCTGGGTGCACTTGGAAGGGAGATAGAGAGAAGAGAGAAAGAGAGAGATCTGTAAGCTAAGAGCACAGATAGAACTGTAAGATTTCATCTAATATATTATAAAGCACAGTTCTGTGGATGTACCCTAGGGAGAGGGTGAGCCACATATATCCTGTTGTTGTGTGTGATTGATGCTGTGTTCTTTACTCTGTTACTCTGATGATGCATTAGTATGTTAGATCTGATATATAACTATACGAAGTAGGTTTATGTCTGGAAAGAATAATCTGATCTCCGTGTATGATTGCCTTGATTCCACTTGCATTTCCTCTGGTTGTAGACACCTGTGTCTTGCAACCCCATATTGCTACTTCGGGTGAGACTGCATATGCTTCGCAGGTGTTGCCAAAAGGGCCAGTAGTTAGGGCTTGTTGGTGTGCTATTAGAGTTGAACCCTTGGTCTGCCCCTGTGCCAACACCAAGTGATCCTTCACCTCTCACCTCTAGGCTAATTTCAATGGAGTATGTAATCCATATGTTCTAAAAAACATGAGCTACCAAAACATAGGTTCCTGAAACTATGACTCATGACCTAACTTTTCGCCCTCTTTCCCATGATCAAAACCGACCAATCTTCAAAGTCAGGGTATCAAGGAATACAACATGCTCCTCCCATCACTTAGGTCTATGTCTAGACTTTACCGGTGACATTCCAAACCTGGGTACACATGCTTAACCATCCCTTATAGTCATATGCACATTTATATAAAAATTACTAACTCCACCTCGAACTAAGCATTAGATAATTTTCCATAGCTCTGATCGACTCTCTGTAATCTCCCTGATCTAGACCCTTTGTAATTGTACATATAGGCTGGTGAGACATGATATCAATTGTAAGTGTAAATGTACATATACACTGGTGAGACATTGGCACTAAGTTTTGGTGTAGCATGCGCCTGAATAGTGTGTGAATAATTACTATCAAAGACAGGATGCACACATTTCATAGTGTTGCGCACACCTAGGTAAGTGCGCATGGTTTCACATCAAATAAATAGTGTGCACATCTTACAGTGTTGTGTGCACTTGGGTAAGTGTGTGGGAATGACTTGGAAGTGTGCACTGAGCCGAGTTATATGTGTGTGTGTGTGTGATTGTATATGTATTGAGGTCGGAGAGCTTGTGTGATTATGAGGCTGGTGAGTCGGGACACAGATAGGCCAGTGCACTTATCCATGTAAAGTGTAATCATACTCAATGATTAATAATATTACATCATTGCACACAAACAAACTCAGACGAAAAGAGATGGGGGGATGACTCCACCGGAAAAGGGAAAAGGGGGCAAGACTTAAGTCATAGGGAATATTTTATAATATTTCCGGAAAAGTGTATGTAGTGGATGATTATTTTATCATAAGTTCCCGAGGGTAGGGAATGAGTCACTGAGTGGTTTAAGCTACTTTTGAAGGTGAAAAGTGTCGAGTTTTAGGAATGCAATTTATATTGTTGTCCTTAGTGTATTTTGGGGAGAAAAAAATTATTTGAAAGAGAGAAATCATTCGGAGGAGAACTCATTCTGGGGATTATTCATGTTTCAATCTCTCATGAGCAAGAGGGTGTCAAAAGGTCAAAGCTGAGCACAAACATCCAACTAGTTTTCCACAACATTTACCTATTCTTGAGTGGAAGTGGGAAGTTGTGACCATGGATTTCATTACTAAGTTGCCTAAGACTGCTAAGCAACATGATTCTATTATGGTGGTGGTGGACAAGATTACTAAAGATGGCCATTTTATTCTAGTGAAGTCAGTGCACAAGTCAAACAACATTGCTGAAATATACATTCTAGAAGTTGCTAAACTCCATGGTGTACCCAAGACAATTGTGTCTGATAGAGATTCCAAGTTCACTTCAAAGTTTTGGAAAGGGTTATTCAAAGGATTTGGAACAAATATGAACGTCAACACATCATATCACCCTGAAACAGATCGTCAAACAAAAAGAGTAAATTGGGTGATTGAAAATATGCTTAGGATGTATGTGATGGATAGACCATCTAAATGGGAAGACTACCTTCACTTGGTAGAGTTTGTGATCTAGATTTATGTAGGAACACAATGAAATACATAAATACACATAAACGCAGAGATGCAATGAAAATAAGACTTCATTTCATTAATAACAAATGACTGAAATATGCTTACAGACAGAATGGAAATAAACTAGCTAGGGCGTTGGTAGCTTATCTCTGAGAAGAGATGTGGCGGATACTGGCCTATGAACTGTGTTACAATGAGGCTCAAAGTCCTATTATTATTGAGAAACAATGGAAAACTCTAAACATCCAAAGACCTATCCCTAGGAGATGAAACACCAAGACTATGGGCCCCGTTTGGGTAAGTTGGTACATCAACTTCCCGGGGACGTAACTTTGGCATACGATCTTCATTTGACGCGTTCCATACCTTGTTAGAAAGATCTATCCAAGAACTACAACTTTTCGGTGAGAAACATTTATCCACGATCCATGTTGCTCCTCGTTTTCCCAAAAAAACGTTGTTTAAGGCCTCAAAACGGCTCCGAAAGTTCAGGACCCGAAAAACTGCTAAAAATAGTAAATTGTGCGGAAAATGAAAAACTAAAAGAAGCAATGGTGGGGGTCCAAGTGGAATAGGTGGGTGGCCACCAACATCCACCTAGATCATTCCTCCCCCCTTAGGAAGCAATGGTCCCCATTGCGTTGAGTTCCTCCATGAGATGAGGAAACTTCTGCTGAACTTGGTCCCTAGTGAGCCACTTGCCTTGGTGAAGGAGTTGGCCTGCTTTGACAACTCGATATAGCGATATCCTTTGCTGTCAGGTGTGCTTGATCTGTGTATCCATGATCTGATCAGTTTTGGCTTGTTCCATGCAGTTTGGATTTAACTCTGTTGATGTGAGTTGTTCTGCCATGTCGGATGTGTCTAGTAGAGGTGCAAAGTAGGGCCGAAGGCGGTCCACATTGAACATTGGGTGCAAAACAAGGAATGGTGAAATGTTGAGCTCAAAGGAATTGTCCCCTATAGCCTTGGTGAGGGTGTACGACCCATATCGGAGCAGACGAAGATTGCGGTGGGGTCCATTGAGGCGCTCCTTTTGCAAATGCAACCACACTTTGTCACCCACTTGGAAGTTGTGTGGCACTCGATCTTGATCATGTCGCTGCTTGTACTTAGCATTGGCTCTGTCCAAGATGTCATGAACTTGTTGGCAGATGTGTTGAATGCGCTCAATGAAGTTGTTTGCCTTGTCATCCTCAGACTGGACATGAGCTGAATCTTCCTGAGTAGCCACAAATGGCATGGCTATGTCAATGGGACATAGTGGCTGGAATCCCAAGCCCACTTGAAAGGGGCTGTCACTGGTTGAGCCATGGAGAGCCCAGTTGTAGCTGTGTTGTACATAGGGGAGGCTCTCATCCCATGTGTGTGGATTCTTTGAATTGTACATGCGCAGAATGTGTACGATCATCCGGTTGACGACCTCTGTCTGGCCATCAGTTTGCGGATGGAAAGTTGTGGACTTGGTGAGCTTGGTGTCTAGCATCAACCAGAGGCTGGACCAAAATGTACTGAGGAACCTGATGTCCCAATCTAAGATGATAGACTGTGGGATCCCAAAGTGTACCCACACTTGTTTAAAGAAGAGTTTAGCAGTGGCTTCTGCTGTGATATTCTTCTTGCAAGCCATCATAATGGACATCTTTGAGAATCGGTCGACGACCACAAAAACACAGTCATTGCCATGCTTAGTAGAAGGAAGGCCTGACATGTACTCCATAGAGATGGATTCCCAAGCTTGACTGAGGTTAGGAAGCAGAGTATAGAGGCCTTTCTTTTTGATGGTCGGTTTGGCAATGGCACAAGCACTGCAAGACTTGATGTACTTCCCGACATCCTGTCGAAGGTTCGGCCAATAGAAATGCTTTTGTAGTACTGCCATGATTTTCTCGACCTCGAAATTCCCAATGACCTGACTATAGTGTGCCTCCCAAATCATCTTGGCACGCTCACTTGAAGGAACACAAAGGTGTCCCAGGTGACAAAGCAGGGCATCCTATAGGTGAAAATTGGGAACTTGCTTACCCTCCAAGAGTGTATTGTATGTGTGGCCGAATTTTGGATCACTTGTGTAGAGAAGCGACCAATCGAAAATCTCGTGCCCACAAGAGTTGAACACAGTGGTTAGCACCATGATGGGTGGTCGACTGAGGCAGTCTACAACATTATTGGTGCTGCCTTTCTCGTACTTAATGTTCAAATGAAACTGTTGCAGGTATGTGGACCACTTCTGATGGCAATCGTTCTGCAACTTCCCTTGTGTCTGTATGAACTGCAAGGGTTGGTGGTTTGTGTGGATGACCATTTCCTTTCCCAAAATGCAATGCTTCCATTGCCAACAAGCCTGCATAATGGAATACATTTATTTTTCATAAGTGGGATAGTTCCGGACTGTGTCAGAAAGTGTCTCATTGTGATATGCCACTAGATGCCCATGTTGAGTAAGGACTGTCCCAATAGCATAGTCAGAGGCATCTGTCTCGATCTCAAATGGTTGTTGCAAGTCTGGTAATGTGAGCACCGGTGCAGAGCAGAGGCGATGCTTCAACTCCCCGAACGCCTTCTGTTGAGATTCAAACCAAAATAATTTTTCTTTAGCTCCTCCCTTGGTGACTTGACTCAAGGGCCAAGTGATATGAGAGAATCCCAACACAAACCTGCGGTAGAAATTGGCAAGACCTAAAAAGCTGCAGAGCTCTATTAGGGTGGTTGGGGCTGGCCAATCCCGAATGACTTGGATCTTTGTTGGATCCGCATGCACCCCTTGCTCATCAATAATGTATCCCAGATACTGAATCTGGGTCATGCCAAAAGTGCATTTCTCCAAATTGGCACACAACTTGTGTTGCCGCAGTGTTTAGAGGACCTTTCGGATGTGGTGGAGGTGCTCTTCCCAAGTCTGGCTGAAGATTAGAATGTCATCCAAGTACACTAGTACAAATGAGTTGGTGAATGGCCATAGGATGTCATCCATTAGCCTCATGAAGGTTGTAGGGTAATTCGTCAACCCGAATGGCATGACCAACCATTCGAAAAGGCCCTCCTTGGATTTGAAGGCAGTCTTCCACACATCAGAGGGTTTAATTGGTACCTGGTGATACCTCGACTTCAAGTCTATCTTGCTGAAATATTTTCCCCCCTTGAGTTGGTCCAGAAGGTCATCAATCCATGGGATCGGGTACCTATTCCGGATAGTGATCTTGTTCAGTGCCCGATAGTCAATGCAGAGTCTTCAAGTCCCATCCTTCTTCTGTACCAACACGATCAGGCTCCCACAGGGTGATGAACTCGGTCGGATGTGACCTTTCTGCAATAGCTCCTGAATCTGCCTCTTGATTTCGTCATTCTCCAGAATAGAGCGTCAATAGATGGGTCCATTGGGTAGTGGCGCACTTGGGGTCAGATCGATGGGGTGCTTGACCTGGCAGTGTAGAGGCACCCCTGTGGGGGAGGTGAAGATGTCCTCGTACTCCTCCACGACCTTATCCATCTGTTGTTTTCATGCAGCGGGGCCCTATCTGGAAGTCATGGCCACAATCTTCCTCTTTCCCTGAGGGCAGATCATCAGGAAAACAAATTTCCTGGTTTTGGAAATGAGCTTACTGCATTGTTTTGCAGTAACCAAAGAGATGTTGGTAGGCGGTGCTATCTCTTGTATCCTGTACAACTTATTTCCCAAGGTGATAATAACAACACAAGGCCTAGACTCATACATAACATGTCACTTCCACAAGTACGATTGGCCTAATAATACATCAAAAACATCAAGAGGAGCAATGTCACATAATAGCTCATCCGTGAAGGTGTTGATGTTGTAGGGAAGGCGACATTGTTGGATGACACGGAGGTCCCGTCCTTGGTGCAACCACCCGATGGTGTATGGTTGTGAGTGTGCTGTGGTCAGAAAGCCCAGCCGCTTCATGACCTCTACCGAGATGAGGTTCTTCTGGCTCCTGCTGTCGACAATGAACTACAACGGGGAACCCTTTACCCACATCTTGGAATGGAAGAGAGGCTCCGCCTCCTCTAGATCTTCTGGTTCCTCCTTCTAGATCTTCGTGGTGGCAATGGTGGTGTTGGGCTCCGCATCGATAATCTACTTCCCCCTATCATTCCCCTTGTCAGGTTCTAATTCAGAGTCGGAGCATGCATCCGATTCAGAAGCCTTCAACTCGGCTACTAGTGACTGCTTGGCTCGACACTCACTTGTGTTGTGAGTGGAGCTCTTATGGAACTCACACCACTTCCCCGTGTCCCTTTTTGACTTCATGGTGTTGTTCTTTGCTTGTGGCTTTGGCGGGTTGTCCTGGGCCGCCCTACCTTGGCTTGGTCCTTTGTTCTACGGTTTGGGGGTACCTTTCCCTTGCTTCTGATTTGTAGACCCAAAGTATCGCTTCTTCTGTTTGAACTTCTTCTCAATCTTGGCAGCGTATTGGTACGCCACACCAAGTGAGGAGATGTCGAGGAACTCCATTTCCTCCTGAATGTATCTGTGTAGACAACTGCGGTACTTTAACACCAAATGTTTCTCTGAATCTTTGATACCCAACTTTGTGCGTAGGGTATGAAACAGATTCGTCATCTCATGCACATCTTGGTCCCTTTGCTTCCACAGTGTAGTCCATTGTATGTATTTGTCCTCATAGCTCCCCACGAGATAATATTGTTCCTTGATGGCATCTCTAAAAGAATTCCAAGTAGGTGTGGCTGAGAATAGAGAGGGTTTCCCCCTTGCTCTGTTGCTCCGAGTAGGTTTCCCACCAGTACTTGACACGGGGGGCGGATTTGAGGAGTGCAAAAATAATCCTTTCTCGGTCGGAAAAGTCATGAACCGAGAAATATCCTTCTAACAGATTCAACCATCTATCTACAACATATGCATCTATTTGGCCCTCAAATATGGGAATGTCAAAGTTTACTTATACCTTAAAAGGAGTGGCGCCTCTAGAGTGGCTGTTGGATGTCGATGCACCACCAGTGGGAATCCATTGAAGAATCTGGGCAAAGTTGTCCATCATCGCATTCCTTTGTTTCTCGAGGGCCTCCTCGAGCAAAATTTTGATAGGATCCCCTGCTCCCTCATCTTTCTTTTCTTCCCCCATGGGCGGTCGTCAGGGTTTGCGAGGCTAATCTTGCAAAGGTTCAACCAGATCGAGCCCCAACTCCTTATACCCCGACCTCGTTGGGGACATGCAAAGAAGGATCGAGAATGAGCAGACCGCTCTGATAACACTGATCTAGATTTATGTAGGAACACAATGAAATACAGAAATACACATAAACGCAGAGATGCAGTGAAAATAAGACTTCATTTCATTAATAACAAATGACTAAAATATGCTTACAAACAAAATGGAAATAAACTAGCTAGGGCGTTGGTAGCTTATCTCTGAGAAGAGATGTGGTGGCTACTGGCCTCTGAACTATTTTACAATGAGGCTCGAAGGCCTATTACTATTGAGAAACAATGGAAAACCCTAAACATCCAAAGACCTAATCCTAGGAGATGAAATGCCAAGACTATGGGCCTCGTTTGGGTAAGTTGGTACATCAACTTCCCGGGGACGTAACTTTGGTATACGATATTCGTTTGACACGTTCCATACCTCGTTAGAAATATCTATCAGAGGAATACAACTTTTGGGTGAGCAACATGATCTATGATCCATGTTGCTCCCCATTTTCCCAAAAAATGTTGTTTAAGGCCTCAAAACGGCTTCGAAAGTTCAGGACCCGAAAACCTGCTAAAAATAGTAAACTGTGCGGAAACTGAAAAACTAAAAGAAGAAATGGTGGGGGTCCAAGTGGAATAGGTGGGTGGCCACCAATATCCACCTGGATCAGTTTGATTAAAACAATGGGTATCAAACATCGTTAAAGATTATCCCATTTGAAGCACTTTATGGTAGAAAGTGCAACATGCCAGTGAGTTGGGAAAACCCAACAAACCGCGCGGTAGTTGGGATAGATCTACTCTTGGAAATGGAAGAGTAGATGGTAAAGATAAGGAATAATTTAAAGGCTTTCCAAGAAAGGCAGAAAAGATGCATAGATAAAGGAATAACCCACAACTAATTTAAGGTGGGTGACCACACATTTTTGAAGGTTAAATCCAGATGCAGTTCTCCAAAGTTAGGGAATTGTTCTAAGTTGGCAGCGTGCTATTGTGGGCCATTTGAAATCCTCGAGAGGATTGGTACTGCCACATATATGCTTTCATTTCCTACATCATTCTGTATTCATAATGTTTTCCATGTGTCATTTCTTAAAAATTATGTACCTAATGCTAATCATATTATTGATTGGAATGTGATTCGAGTGGGGATAGAAGGCGATTTTCCAGTGCGATCGGTTTGGATATTGAATCAAAAAATAAAGTAGCTCTGGAATCGAGTCATGGAGCCGGTACAGGTCCAATGGACCTAGTATGGTCCTAAGGATGCAACCTGGGAGTGCAAGGATGCTATGCGGGTAGAGTATCCTCATCTTTTTGAATATTTTTGAAATTTTGCATGTACATGTGTATATGATGCACTAATGACAATGCATAAATAAGGGGGACAACAATGTAATGTCTCTGATCTGAACTCTTTGTAACTATACATATAGGCTGGTGAGTCGTGGTATCAATTGTAAGTGTAAAGGTACATATAGGCTGGTGAGTCGTTGGCACTAAGGTTTAGTGTTGTGCGCAACTGAGTAGTGCGTGGAGAATTGCTATCAAAGATAGGGCACACATATTTCATAGTGTTGTGAGCACCTGGGTAAGTGTTGTGAGCACCTGAGTAAGTGCGCCTGTTTGCACATCAAAGAAAGAGTGTGCACATCTCGCAATGTTGCATGCACTTGGGTAAGTGAGCGAGAATGTCTTGGGAGTGTGCACTGAGTCAAGTTATATATATGTGTGTGTGTGACTGTGTATGTATTGAGGCCAGAGAGCCTGTGTGATTATGAGGTTGGTGAGTCGGGACACAAATAGGCTAGTGTGTTTATCCATGTAAAGTGTAATCATACTGAGTCATTAATAATATTACATCGTTGTGCGCATACAAACTCAGATGAAAAGAGATGGGGCGTTAACTCCACCGGAAAAGGGAAAAGGGGGCGAGACTTAAGTCTTAGGGAATATTTTATAATATTTATGGAAAAGTGTATGTAGTGGATAATTATTTTATCCTAAGTTATCGAGGGTAGGGAATGAGTCATCAAGTGGTTTAAGCTACTTCTAAAGGTGAAAAGTGTTGAGCTTAAGGCATGCAATTTATATTGTTGGACTTAGTGTATTTTGGGGAGAAAAAACTCATTCGGAAGAGAGAACTCATTTGGAGGAGAACTCATTCTGGGGATTATTCATGTTCCAGGCTCTCATGAACAGAAGGGGGTCAGATGGTATATAAAATATGATTATTACCTTATCTGCACATAGAAGCTTGTAAGGGGTTTCTGTAATGTAATCATAGTTTTACTGTTGAAGAGAAGGGTTGTTAGGCTCGTGAGAAGTCTCTCTTGGTGAGAGATTTATTTTCAAAGAGGTCGGTTGTCAGGCCCGTGAGCATAATCTCTAGGTGAGATTTTGTTGGGAATTGTTCCCTGGTGCGTCGGGCATTAGTTGCAAGGATCGAAGAATTCTTGTCTCGCATGTTGCTGGTGACACTAGAAGGGAAGTGGGGCAGCCAAGGGACTATTGAGCAGAGAAAGGGCACACTTCCTTGGGTGTGACATGTGCATGTGGAATGAGAGATTGTAGGCTAGTTGCAACAACATGCACCTTGCACTTAGCAATTTTTTTGGGTATCATACCTTAGCCTGTCACTAGGAACCCTTTTTCCTGGTGGAGTTAAGTCCTAGCTTGGGGGTGACTTGTTGCTGAAATATTATGAGCAATAAAGTATATGGTTGGGAGGAATGTCTAAGTTATGCATGCATTTGCTGAAAAAACTACAGTGGAAGGATGTGATAAAATCTCTTTCTATGGCACCAGGTCAGTCAATTCCAATCCTTTGTCTTGAATCTGTACTTCAAAATCACTTGACCTACCCAAAATGATGATCATCTATAGAGCCACCATGCCAACTAATTGATAAAGGTCGACGTATGATACTATGGGGAAATTTTCCTTGTTTGGCTCCTTTATTAGCTCCAGGAGCCTAACGACAATTTGCAAACCACTTTAAGCTCGGTCGCATATTCCAATGTCTTGAAGGGCCCTCCAATATTGGTCTTGACATCGTAAATACAGATGTTGTGCCATGCGATTTGAACCATGATCGATACACAGTTCCTTTATATGATGAGAGCTCAGAGCTTCCTTCTGCATTTCTTAATGGTGAACTTGTACTGCTCGCTCATGGTGGGGTAAGCCTTCACCATGGTTTCCTTCACCAGTAAACTCTCTGTTTCCGACATCATTTTTGGATAACTTATTTCATATGGAAGTTCTAATGGAAACATGCCTTCTAATCGACTGAGACAACTGTGAACATGCAGAGGCCTCAGTGCTCACGATCATGCAACCTTCTATATTCTTTTTGGGCTCTCGCCCCTGCTCTTGCTCCTGTTGCTGCAACAGAAGCTTCCGTGCATATTCCTATGTCCGAGGCTCAACCATCTGCATGACTTCTAGTGGTGAGCACCCACGTGAATTTCGTCGACACAAACAGTCCTACCCACAGGCCTGTACCTCTCTTGCTTCTACCACACCTTTGCCTACCTCTATTCTAGCCCATCCATGCCCTGCACGCATCTTGACCTTCCCATGGTGCTAAACTACTTAAAAAATAGACATATGTTTGTTGACCATGGCCCTAGCTCCAACTCCTGTCAGTTCCTGCACCAAAACAATCCACTCCACCTAGCGAGACACACGTAGGTATCTGATGGTCGACGATACCTAAAACTCCTGCCTATTCAAAACAAGAGTTTCTAAGTTTCTATTTCAAAGTTTGTTGAGCGAATTCTGGGTGTGGTAACAGACTTGAAAGAAAGTCAGATTCTTTGTCAAAGTTTGTTCGCCGACCTCTGGATGTAGTAACAGACTCCACATAAAATCAACTTTCTATCGATACTCACATTGTTTTCACTATTCCTATGCATATGATTGCATCTGGGTCGAAGAGCTTCTCTTTGCAAGAATATTCTCTTGGTAGTTGAAGGTGGGTATATATTTAGGGAACAAGGCTCTCAAAAGTTTCTAATGCTTGCATCGACATGTAACTGGGAAAATTTAATGGGAAGGAATTGTGGATTATGGAATTTGCAACACTTTCTAGAGATTGCTTTATACTACCACCTTTTGCAAGAATTTTGATGTGTCCAGGTAATGATTTGGTTTATGAAGATCACCTTTTACTACCACATTCATTTAATTATTTTGTTTCGTTCTTTAGAAGAGACCTTGATGTAGTAGGATATTCCAAAGCCGTTTCCGCCAAATATCAATCTTCCTGTTGTTTCCCTTGCTTTGAATAAGGAGAATGCATTTCTTCTGTTGCAGTAGATCCGATATTTGAAAAAAAATGGAAATTGCTCAATGCTTAAAGTATTTCCTTGTCTAGATCAAATAAATCGCCATGGCCTCTCCACAAGCGCCTCTCAAGTTGTTCATCAGGGTCACATATTGATAAGGACAGAGTGCCTTCCTGGTCATAGAGTGCTTCCATCACCAGCTTGCATTTGCACATGTACTTTTACTACTACCTTCTTTCTTTGTCCTGGCGGTGGATCCTTCTATCCCAACCAACATCATGGAAATAAACTAGCTCTAGGGAATTTGATCTCTTCCAGGGATGTGAGTTGACTATATATTAATTTCGGTTAACTTAAAAAGGTTTATGCGTGCAACCTAATGTTAGACATAGAAAATACAATTTCTTATTTCTTAAAATATAAAACAATGTATTTTTTTAACACATGGTTGTTTGAAAAGTTTCAGGTGTTGTTTGGGATTCACGTTCTTCAAGGATGTTAATTAATCACACATTTAATATTTCTTGTGCCAATGCAATCGATCTGTCGTCGACTATGGAAATTGAATTAACATTGCAATGTCAGATAATATATGTCTGACATGTACCTAATGTTGAGGTCATCATCGCATAGGACACCCAACCTCTAAAGATTTCTGGACTGACAACAACATTGTAATTGTCGTGAAAAAGAAACACTAAAGTCGATGCTCTTTGCAGGTCTGACAATCTTGCAATATAAGTTCTTTGACAATGATAGGTTTGCTTGTTCACCACATTACTTCCCTGCATTCAATGGCACTGTTCCCATTTCCTCACCACATTACTGCCCTGCATTCAATGGCACTGTTCCCATTTCCACTGCCAGTGTTGATGTCTGAATCTGAAGCTATCTGGAGCCTGGAGTCACCGCTAGTGTGGATGCCTGAAGCTGAAGCTACCTGGAGCTCAAGGTCACGACTTGTGACACCTGGAATTAGTACCAGTAATCATCGAAAGTTGATTGTATGTGGAGTCTGTTACTACATCCAGAGGTCGCTCAACAATCTTTGAGATAGAAGCTGGTTGTCTGTCAAGTCTGTTACAAATTCATCATAAAAGGTTATGTAATTTTAGAATGTTGATTCAAACACACACACAGTTTCTCACCTTCATGAGGATCCAAATTTATAATTTCCTTCTAAGTGTATTTAGGCATGGAGTAATATTTGGCGTCACTTCCGAATATTCTGAACCATTTTGTGAGCCAGGATGTCTGCCACCCCTATGACGAAAGATATATTCTGGTGTGATCTGCAACATTTGATACACTTGCCAAATTTGTGTTGCTGGAAGAAGCTATATACTTCAACATAGTAAAATTTTGCAGGTGACTTGAACGTCCCTTCCAATTTATAGTAATAAAACAAAGAAATTCAACATACAAATATTCAGGGAGGCCTTTCAACCAAACAGAAGATCGAATACAAGGAGAATACCAGTCACAACATACTTGAATTTT
>ML816511.1:19554-58339 GCA_009831015.1 Picea engelmannii
TAGAAATGATGACATTTGATTCAATGTTGTATAGATGTACTAAGTGAACTATGACATTTGCATGGTATTTTTAAAATTTGGGTAATTTTGCAGTACTGCACACATAGTAATCTAACAAGAATTTATTTCTTTGCTTAAAACCTTTTGATCCTTCCCATAGCTAGTTTTCATCGAAGTTGAATTTCTTGCATTTCATTTTCGTCTTGCATGGTTTAAAGAGTCGAGACAAAACGCCATCAGTTTCATGACCACTCCTTCGAGTAACAACAACCTAAAATCAAGCGTTAATTAACATTTATCTAGCAACTTTTCTAGGGCTCTTCAAACCCATCTTAGCTTGGGTGTAGAGATTTGGAATAGGATTGTGAGAATAAATTTCCAAAGCTGTTAAATAAACATAAAGCCTTGATTTAGGGAGTGAAACCTAGTTGCTATATCATTGACTTTGGGAAGACCTTCTAACACAAGGGTCAATCACGAGGTCGCATTGGGGCCCTCAGAGTAATAAACCCTTCTTTGTTGGTCTTGGTGTCAACTGTCGACTATCCCCCCTCTACTTTGGTGTAGTAGGTGGTACCATAGAGGCCATAATATTTTAGACTTCCTACACAAGGTGACAACATAGGGAAGGTGGTGTTGTACCTGAGATCGACGTTGGCTAGACTCACTCGGACTCCTTGGTGGGTTTCCCACTACTTGGTGAGGTAGCTATGCTCTGATACCACTTGATATGAAAATAGAAGGCTGACTTGTTATGCTATGCAAGCACCCTCTACTTCATAAAAATAAACTTTACAGGACCTTGCTTCATGTGTATAAATATGCAAGATAAACTTATGTGTTAAGTTCATGTATCTTCTTGTAAATGCTTATGTGTGAGGAATTGTTCTTTTAGATTGTTAAATATGTAATTTAAACAAATACAAAGCAACACAAATTGCAGCAAATAAACCATCAAACTCACAACAAGAACAAGATGATAAAGGAGTTCACCCCCCTCCGGGCTACATCTCCTTGAGCCTCCATAATGGACTTGGCTCTCTGGGATTAATTATTCAAAAGTTCTTTTACAAGCTGCTGCTCAACTCCAATGGAAAAACAAACTGTACCATTGAGATAAGAACACATAAAAAACCCAAAAATGACTAATAGAACTCTGAAAACGGATCATGGCTCATCCGGGCATGACCTCTTCTACATGTGGCCATAAGCTTCCCTGATCTTCTCTTTAAAAAAAACACCTATAAAAGTCCTCAACAGCCTCTGAAACCTGTCCCAATGTGTTCAAAGCATAACAATTAGCCAAACATGATTATTCAATCACAGAAAACAAACATAGGCTCACCAAAACATGTCCTCCATCAATGAGGGCTTCAAGCTCCCTGAAGCTTGCTGAAACTTCAATGGCGAAAAACCTACAGAAGAAGTATTCAAATGGCCTTGATAATAGTGCCAATGGATTCAAGATGTCCAAAAACCCCTAGCTGGGCTTTTACGGCACCTCAATCGGCCAAGAAATGAGGAAGATAGGCCTCCTGTCATTTTCCTCCTTCAAGCTTGCTATCTCTGCATTTACAAAATGCACCCTTGTTGAATGAACCTAGCACACATGCCATTTAAGGCATAAAAACCCGGCACCAGGCGCAACCGCACCAACGGTGCAAGCCGTAGGACGGTTAAGGGCGCACCATCCCCTAACCGCCTAGCACTCAGGCATATGGGGTCCATAAGACCTCAGACTAGTGCAAAAATGGCTCCGTTTACATGGCAAACAAAACGAAGACAAGTGGCGGTATATGGTTGCATAATTGTTCAAACCGAAACCATAAAAACCCACACCAAAACTTCATTTGAAATTCACGCGCACACAATACATAATGGTCACATGTAAAGGGTGGTGTGACCGGGGCTAACCATTATAAACAACCCAAAACGCGCCAACATTCAAGTCATATGGTGTTCATAATATATAAGACCGGGGCTGAATGAAATATGCGCACGCGTAGGTGTAACCACCGGGCATATGTAGGATCACCGGAACCGTGGGCTGGGGCTAAGCCCCAGCCCGACCCCCACCAAAATTACACAATAGTCAACTTTAAATATATTTAAACCCATTCATATGCCAAGACACAAAGCATGGCGCGTTGGCAAAGAGGAATTTGTGAGGGCTTTTGGTAAAGGGAGAGGTCTGGGGTTCAATCCCCATGGACTCCACAAACTTTTGAACAAACCATTAAACCAACAACCAATAAAGGGGTGCCACGTGGCAGCCCATGACTGGGCCATGTGGCACCATACCATTTACCAATATCATGCCATGTGTCACCTTTTGATTCGACCACGTCAACAAATAAATGACTGCCATGTCACTTGCTGCCCTGTCAACGTACTTCACACCACGTCACCTATACGGACATGCCACGTCAGCATCTGTACGGACTGTACGGACATTTTTTTTTACTGTTTGACGATTCAGACAGATCATGATATCTCTCGCTCTCGACGTCCATTTGAGACAAAATAAATTGCGTTGGATTCGTGATGACGAGGGATACGCTCACATTCGTTTTGAGGCAATTCCAAGAACATTGATTTTTGAGCTAAAATTTGACCCATGGTCCAAATTTTGATCATGGATGCATCAAAGTTTCGGCAATGTCTGAGATCTTGACAGAAAAAGTCTCGGAGCTTAAAAACCCTAGTTTCTGA
Organism: Picea engelmannii; assembly: GCA_009831015.1. Taxonomy (NCBI): domain Eukaryota; kingdom Viridiplantae; phylum Streptophyta; class Pinopsida; order Pinales; family Pinaceae; genus Picea; species Picea engelmannii. The sequence goes on from ML816511.1 coordinate 22,267, forward strand.
GGTATACACGAGCTGTAATGAGCCAAGGCGCGTGCACACGTGGGCTATATGAGGATAGGATGTGTATTGTGGATAGAATGATGAAGACTTGTGTTTAAGCTAGTGCTAAGCTCTTGGATGATGAAGTAGGTTCTAGGTCTACATTATATGGGCTCAGATCTATCACTGAGACACTGGTATGGTTACGTTATTGTCTTGATGGATACTATGTTTGATGTGTTTTGAATGCTTAGAGAATTATTGGTATGGATTCTATAATATGGTTTAGTTTGGTTGATTTGGTTGATGGAGTGATCAACACTCTTGTGATTCAGTGGTGACATGATTTCTATGGTATACTAGTTGTTTATACATGTTTGATATAGCATTCATATTGATTTATTATGGAGCATGAGCAAGCTATTGGAGAGCTTGGAGATGTTGTGACTGGATGGTGGTCAGTTTGGACAGTGGAAGACAAAAGAGAAAGTGATTGTAGGTTGCAGAGGAGATGAGCATGTGAAACAAAGAAAAACCCTAGTTTCTCAGAAGCATATGCATGTTGCATTATACACTAGCTGTGTGCACAGACGATCTATAGTGAGCCAGGGCGCGTACACACATGGGCTTCACTACTGATAGGTCGCGTACCTATTGACAGATTGATATCTGTTAAGGATTGTTGCCTCATCTCAGTTGGTGATGAGGGTGTAGGCTGAGTCTTGCATTATAGAGATTGTGCTCTTATAGAGTTGTACTCTATTCAACTGTTGTTGATAAACCCCCAGATTGTTGTCCATAATAAAAATAAAAATTGTGCATACATATTGTGTTCTTTGTGTTTCTTGTGATGATGACTTGTTGATGATATATTGTTGATATATGTTCACATCTAACTGGTTATAAATGACAGTAATCGGTAATGAGTAAATGTTGAAAGCTAACTAATGAATTTTTTGTAAGAAGGAAGTTTTGGAAAAATATCCCCACATTCATTCACCCCCCCTCTAAGTGTGGTAGGTGTGTCCAACAACTTTGGCATGAGCAGTTTGGTCATCTAAACTATCGCTCATTGCAACAACTATGTAATCAACAAATGGTCATTGGTCTTCCTTCTATTTCATGCAAAGATGGTGTTTGTGCCGGTTGTGTTCTAGACAAACATCATCAAGATAGTTTTGACAAAAGTTCCTCTTGGAACGCCTCAGGCCCTTTGCAGCTAGTTCACAGTGATTTGTGTGGTCCACTTTCTTCTCCTTCTTTTTCTGGGTGCAAGTATTTCTTAACTTTCATTGATAATTTTTCTATACGTTCTTGGGTTTACTTCTTCAAACTTAAGAGCGAAGTTTTTGGCCCACAAGGCCCTTGTAGAAAAGAAATCTAGACATCAAATTCAAAAGTTAAGAATAGATCATGGAGGCGAATATATGAACAATAATTTTACAAGTTACTACACTACACAGGGCATCCAAATGAAACACATTGTTCCATATACACCACAAAAAAATGGTGTTGCTGAGAGAAAGAACCACACACTAAAAGAAATGTCTAATTGTATGATCCAATCTAAGGGATTAAGTCTAAAGTATTGGGTGGAAACAATCAATTGTGAAAATTACATAGTTAATCGCACTCCCACAAAGGCTCTTGAAAATATAACACCAAAAGAATCATGGACTAAAATTAAACTAGATGTAAGTCACTTCTGTGTATTTGGAAGTATAGCATGGGCTCACATTCCTGATGAGAAAAGGAAAGCATTGCATCCTAAAAGTGAGAAGTGTATATTTGTTGGTTATTTTGAAGATGTCAAAGGTTATAAACTTCCTCAACCACATTGTAATGAAATTATTATTATAAGAGATGTTAAATTTGATGAAAATATCTTGGTCTAAGAGCCTAATTCAATGACTGTGCCTTCTTCTGCCTATGAGCCATCTTCGACGTTTGTTCCTTCTTATGTTCCTATTCTGGTTTCTTCTTTAGATGATGACAATGAGGATGAAAATCCACCTCCACCTTCTCAACTTCCTCCAGATGAGTCCTTTGAGCCTAAACCAGCACCAGTTCCACCACTTCCTATATGGGTCTGTTCAACACAAGAAGCAACTAGTGGTGGTGTCGATGATCCTTCAAATCAACATCGAACACGTTCATAGTTCCAATGAGCCTCTTCTCTTTTGGCTCAAGTTTCAGAGACTCATGATCCAGATACATTTGTAGAAGCTTATCATTCTTTAATGGAAAATGATACTTGGGATCTTGTACCTCTTCCAAAAGGAGGTGTTGGCCCTTGACCAAGTTTTGAAGAATACTTGGTCACATTTAACCGTTTTTGGGACTGCGACAGCTTGCCAAAGATGGAGCACAACGTAAAGTGGAAATTAGGGAAGAAAGACCTATTTTTGGGTCCCTTTTAGGGTTTTGGGTTGATGTAAAGGGAAATGAATGTCGGCCCATGGGTTTACCCATGCTTAGGCCCATTTTTTAATATATAAATAGATACTTAGGCAATGTAAGTAGGGAGTAGTAGTACATCTATGTGATGTATAGCTAAAGGCTTAGTGCTAGTAGCTGTATCTATGTGATTGGATGTATATTGCAAGTGCTCTATGCATGATTTTAAGGAGATTGAAAAGCTAAGTGCAAGTTGTTGTAGTTTTGTGTTGAAGTGCAAGGAAGAAGGATCTAGCAAGCTGTGAAGATATTCTGTCTTGTGCGAAGTTAGGGTCACTAAAGCTCTGTGCTGTAACCTCTTGACCGAGATAATATAAAGAAGAAGACTTTGTGGACGTATCCCCAGGGTGGGGGTGAACCACGATAACTTTGTGTATTTTTCTCTGTGCTTCGACCTAATGTGTTTATATTCTTCTTGGCTAAGTGCTTGTTGTGATTAAATAGATCTAGTTATGTTATGTTCTTATGATATATGAATGAATGTTAGATCTGATATATAAGATGCATAGTGCTTGATCTAATGAATCCATATTTTTGTGGCTAAGTACTGAATCATATTTAGTATAAGTATTCACTAAGATGCTCTGTGCTATTTGTAAAGTATCATAAGGGTTGAATATTGATGAATGATCTATGCTAAGTGACCTGTAAAATATATAATCACAGATCGGTGTCCCAACTAAGGTTGTAGACATCTGAGTCATGCAACCACCCTTGCCTCTACCTTAGGTGAGACTTCATCTGCTTCACAGGTGTTTCCAAAAGGGTCAGTAGTTAGGGTTTTGTTGGTGCTCTCTTGAGCATTGAACCTTGGGTCTGCCCCTGTGCCAACAAATGGTTTCATTGCCTCAGATGACTTCAACTTCTTAATTTTCGCGCTGAATGATGTTTCACTAGAGGTCGCAGAAAAGAAAGAAGAAAAGAAGGAGGAGCTATTCAACCGAATCAAGGGAGAACTCAAAGAAGTGCAACAGGCACTCTGGTCTAGCCAAGTAGTTTCTACATCTCCCTTGATAATCTGAACATCAGGAATAGGTGATGATCCCACTCAATTACACTAGATCATTGATCAAGTCCAAGCTCGCCTTCAACGAGCTCAAGAAGACACAACACAAGCCACCCAGGCTTTGAAGCAAGCACAAAAAGAACTTCTAGAACAACAGAATGAGGTAGAATGAGAAGATCTTTCCCTGAAAGCAAAGTGGGATGAGGAAAAGGCACAGTTCCTAGCAGAGAAACTTGAAGTACAGGAAAGGGTTCACAAGGAACTGCACTCTGTGATGGTCATAGAAGTGAAGATGGAAGACTGTCTCCCATAGAAGGTGACCCAACTGGAAGAAGTAATCCAAAAAATCCAATAGCGTATCATGGATATGGAGCTCTGCACAGTGCCTGAGACCCCCCAATAAATAAGAGATCTAAGAGAGGTCACTGCTTGAAGTGCAGTTGACCAATTAAAAACCTTTTCCTTGGAATGAAAGCAGTTGAGCACTAGAAGCGCCCAGATTTATGAAACCATCATAGAGAATCCAAAATTGCAGACATTGGAGGCACATCTCCAAGAAGCAAAGAAACATACAGACATGCTACAGGTGTAGATAAAGACTTTGACCCTAGTCGAAAGAATGAAGAGGTTTGTAGAACAATACACAACCCAACAACAGGTACATACGCTACAAAGTAAAGTGATGGAAGTCTCCCAACAACTTCAACCAATCCAAGAAAAGGCATGCCAACTGTTCACTAAACTTGAAAGCCAGGGAGCTGAACTCAAATAGGTTGTCATCACTACAGAACAACACCTGGAAGGAACGCTCAATGACACAGTGATCCAGAAATTTACTAAGAAAGAGGTTGTCACACTGCAGTAGGTCAAAGCAGCTCAAGCCAAGCTCGAGGAATTCTAGGCAGAATGGATCAGAATTGAGTGACTCGGGATGAGTCATAGGTGATTTTTGGGGGCCTGTTGGCCCTTGACCAATTTTTGAAGAATACTTGGTCATATTTGACCGTTTTTGGGACTATGACAACTTGCCAAAGATGGAGCGCAACGCAAAGCAGAAATTAGGGAAGAAAGACCTATTTTTGGGTCCCTTTTAGGTTTTTGGGTTGATGTAAAGGGAAAGGGATGTCAGCCCATGGGTTTACTCATGCTTAGACCCATTTTTTAATTTATAAATAGATACTTAGGAAATGTAAGTAGGGAGTAGTAGTACATCTATGTGATGTATAGATAAAGGCTTAGTTCTAGTAGTTGGATCTGTGTGATTGGATGTATATTGCAAGTTCTCTATGCATGATTGTAAGGAGATTGAAAAGCTAACTGCAATTTGTTGTAGTTTTGTGTTGAAGTGCAAGGAAGAAGGATCTAGCGAGCTATGCAAATCTTCTGTCCTGTGCGAAGTCAGGGTCACTGAAGCTTTGTGTTGGAACCACTTGACCAAGATAATATAAAGAATAAGACTTTGTGGACATAGCCCCAGGGTGGGGGTGAACCACGGTAACATTATTTATTGTGCTCTATGCTTCGACCTAATGTGTTTATCTCCTTCTTGGCTAAGTGCTGGCTATGATTAAATAGATATAGTTATGCTTTGTGCTTGTGATATATGAATGCATGTTAGATATGATATATAATATTCTTAGTGCTTGATATGTTGAATCCATTTTTCTGTGGCTAAGTAATGAATCATCTTTAGTCTAAGTATTCACTACGATGCTCTGTGCAATCTACGAAGTACCATAAGGGTTGAATATTGATGAATGATCTATGCTAAGTGCCTTGTAAAAGATATAATCACATATTATTGTCCCACCTAAGGTTGCATACATAAGAGTCCTGCAACCACCCCTGCCTCTACCTCGGGTGAGACTTCATCTTCTTCGCAGGTGCTGCAAAAAGGGCCGGTAGTTAGATTTTTGTTGGTGCGCTCTTGATCATTGAACCCTGGGTCCACCCCTGTGCCAAAAGGAAGAAAAATTTTCAGATGTAAATGGTTCTACAGAACTAAGTATGTATCAGATGGAAGTGTTGAAAGACACAAAGCTCGGTTAGTTTCCAAAGGATTTTCCCAATTTGAAGGAATTGAATATAATGAAACCTTTTCCCCTATAGACAAAATGAATTCCATCCACCTTGTTCTTGCCCTTGCTACCTCACATAAATGGGAGGTCCATTAGATGGATGTTAAATCTACCTTTTTGCACGGATATTTGTGTTGGTGTATATATATATGATTAGTATATTGCACTCATTTATATGTCAATCCAGGATTTGTAATCAAAAGAGTTGTTACACTATATGTGCTGAAGACATGTAACCTATCTATGTCTGTTGTATCTAGATCAATCAGGAAATAATTAATAACATAACACTCCATTTTTTGAATATCTGAATACTTCTCACAATTTCAAACTTAGAAGATAAATCTTATAGTAAAAATATCAGATAAATACTCAATTGAAAAGGTTCTTTCTTATATAACAATTTTGTTCATTATAGGCTCATGAAATGAAGAGATGAACTAAGACCTTGCTTCCTGTAGCAATGGAATTCACATAGAAATTAATAATTCACTCTATTTACTCTTAGAAAGAAACTAATCATGTCCTACTCAATTCCAATCAAACCTTCCTCAATACAGGAGACAATCAATATGATTGAAAGATTTCATTACTGAAGCATGAAGGTGAGATTTTAAATCTTATGGTTCCTGTACCTTTTGAGGACAACACAATTATAAATTCAAAACAATAACAATGGCTTATTTAACAACCCCAAACATATATCCAACTTTTGTTAACTAAACATCACTCTGTAGAAGTGGAAATAGGATTATCTACTATGCTTAATGCATAATTGTTCATTCACACTGATTCGAAATCAAATCTATCTAGAAATATGTATTATACTTAGGAAAGTTCATACACTTAGAATCATTTGCAACACACAAGTATTATATTTGCACACTCACACAATTAACTTATTCCACACAAGACATATGCAGGGAGGCTTACCTTGGTTGGGGCGGTGGGCCCTTTCCGAACCAATAAGGTACCTCTAAATAAATTACAGACTAAAACACTTTACTCTTATCCATGAATTGCACAAACTAGCATTTGTATTCCTTCAATTGATCAAGTAAATCAGTAATTCAACATTTCATTTCCCAGCATAACAGTGTATACCATTCTCCACTTACTACCTATTATCTACACAACATCCCTTTTAAATAAGGTCAACATTTACAATCAAGGTCTGGGGATAGTTATCAAACATTTTCAAAATATTACAATTGGTGAATCATATCATATCTCAATGAATTAACTTCATCCTCATGACACAAAGTGCATGAGTGATGAAGTCTATCGTGCTCCTCAAACAATCCAAGGATACTTCTATCCAACCAATTTCTTAGAATCATCTCTAGCATACTCATTCAAAATATTAATCCCATAGATAGGGGTTTAGTACGGGACTATCACAGTAATACATCTAGGTACCAAATCAACGCAACGGTGTTACCAGAATAGGAGCAAAGTTGGTACTGAATTAGCGTAGAGGTGGTACCGAATCAACGTAGTATTGGTACTGGATCACCGCAGTGTTGGTACCTGATATGATGAAGTACCGAAATAGAATAATTGGTTGTTGCAGTATCGGACCAGTGGAAGTACTATATGAGGTGATGTCTTGTCATGAAGCTTCTTAGTAATAATCAAATTAACTAGGAGCATAAACAATCAACCATTTAATCCCAATTAATCAAGAAATCAAGAAATCATGTTTTTACATAGGTTACCTCTTTATGCATATAGATAAGGTCACAAGGTATGTTTGTGAAGGAAATAAACAACATATGCACATGTCAGAGGTAAAATTGACCCAAATAGAGGCTAATATAGGGTAATAGAGGTTTCAAAATGGAGACTCAACATTTCCCCCATGCTTAAGTCATTGCATGTCCTCATGCAAAAATGTCAAAAATGATACTCAAAACTTTGCAAAACTAAATCTTCTTCCATCCTGTCTGAACATCATTTATCTAGCTATAGAATATTGAAACTAGAGGTCGCTCTCCTAAGCTCCTTCTTAATCACCTTGATGTATTGGATCAAACGTAGAAATTTGTTGATTTTATCAGAGACTTCTTCTTGCACATCCTATAACTATAGGTTACATTCTTTCAATTGTGAATTCTCTGCCTTAATGTGCCTATACAAAACTTGATACTCTATAACCTCTTATTTTAACTTCTCATTATGTTTTTTAAGTTTCCCAACTTTCAATATCAATTGTTTCTTGCTCAGGGAATTGACAGGATCATATACAGTTGCTTGTTCAGTTACCTCCCCTCGGGTTTCATTTTCCTTTCTTAAACCTTTCAAGGTTTCTGTTACTAACCCCTTGATCTCACTAATCATTGTTCCATAGCCACCTTCCTTCTATGGAGAAGTCAGAATATCAATAGGCTCCTTTGGAAGTGAAGGAACATGTGGAATTGTTATTTGCTTAGCCATGCTTCTTGCAGTTCTTCGTACAGGAAGTGAGGCTTCCTTGGATTTGCTGACAGGAGTGGAAGTCTCTTCAAACAACTTCCTCTTCTTTGTTTTAGTAGCAAATATAGGCATGGGGACCTGTTTCTCCTGTACATATTTGGTTTTCACTTTAGAGGACTAAGGTGTAGGTTCTGGAGTTTGTTCTTGTTGAACATTCCTCGTTTCCACTCTTGAGGACTAAGGTGTAAGCTCTGGGATTTGTTGCTTTTGTATCTTCCTCATTTTAAGCTCCCCCCTACTACCACTTTTCACCTCAGGAGTCTTCTCCAATTCACTAATCGGATCTTTAGGAAACACAATAGTTGCTTCAAGGGTATTCTCCAACTCACTAACTAATTCTTTAGGGAAATCAATAGTTTCCTCAAGGGTACCATATGAAACTTCCTTTTTACCAAGTTTCTTCCTTTTTCACCTCTCATGGCAATTGATTTTTAGGGATCGAGGATGGACTTGGTTCCTTAGATTGGGAGGGCCTCTCCTTCCTAGATGTAGTAGGCTCCTCTAGGATTTGTTCTTCTGGCACATCCTTCTTTTGACATTTTTTCTTGCTCTCCTTCAAAATGTGAAAAAGATTTCAAATGGTATAAGAAGGTCACGACACACCTCCCTTCGCTCGATATAAATGCTTCAAAATTTATCATAGAAATTTATGATAAAATTTCTATTGGATTACCAAACTTCATCATCAGTATTGGATCACACGTTAGTACCTAAACACTGCAGAGAGTTTTGGTAGTATCAGACCGACACATACCATCTCCTTTAGTGCTAGATGAACACATGGGTGAATTTGTTGTAGAACCGGATCAATGCATAGTTTTCCCGAGTATTGGATGAACACAAGAATGAATTTGTTGTAGTATTGGATGAACACAGGAGTGAATTTTTTGTAGTATCGGATCAACATAGAGTTTTTCCCAGTACCGGATGGACACATGAGTGAATGTTTTGTAGTAACAGATCAATGTAGGCCTTCTCCCACAGTACTGGATGAGCACAGAGGCAAACAATTTTGCAGTACTAGAATATCACAGAGATGCTATCCCGTACCGGATCACGAAAAAATTGTATTCCAATACTCAATGAGAATTGGATAAGGTACTTGATGGTGTGTTTTGTAGAATGGAACTTTGTAGGCTACACGTTGTAGAAATTGCTAATGTTTTTTTCTGTTATGGAGGCGAACATGTGATTTTATTCTACTGAAAGACAATGTAGGTAAAGAAAATAACAACACTTGGTATAGGAACTTTTAATTTGCAGTAGAAGTCTCAGAAAATGAGACAAAAGAATTCAATGATTGGGCTCCAATATCTGTAACAAGTAGGTACTTTGTTAGCTGGACAACCTCATGTTGAGATTCATAATCCTCCTCTTTTTGGAACCAAGATGGTCACTTCTTCTGTTGCCACTTCCTTTTTATTATAAAAATAATCCTAACTACTACTATTCTGTGGATTTTTCTCGAGCCCAGATTAACTAATGCTCACTAGTTTTTTCAGTTTTAAGGAGTCTGGAAAACTTAAATAAAACTCCATCTACTGTCCCGTGAATTTTTCTCGAGCCCGAGCCAGTTCTTGCTCACTGGTGTTTTCAATTTTTAGGTGTCTGAAAAACTTAAATAAAACTCCATCTACTATCCCGTGGATTTTTCTTGAGCTCGAGCCAGCGCCTACTCGTCGGTGTTTTCAATTTTTAGGAGTCTAAAAAACTTAAAGAAAACTCCATTTAGCTCCTTTTCCAAAAATAATCTACCAGGGTTGGATAGAGGGTAAACCTATATCTGGCATATGTCCTTCTTATTCATTTATCTACATGAGAACACAATCAGCTTTTTGTTTTTTTTAGTAACACCAAAATTTCTATCTAATGAAACACCTATTTACAGATATGTACAAAGCCAAATTAATTCACACAACAAACTTACTATGGTGGGTAAACATGAGGATAAATCCCCTTGCTTACCAATTGCATTTCAGAATTTTGGAGAACATGTATGATAAAATCCTCTTTGGATATAGGCTTATTATAAACCGTCATTCGGTGTCCATTCATGACAAAGGAGGTTTTATTCTTATCAATATTATTTATCTTAACTGAACCATTGTTGTAAAATATATCAACTTCATAGGGTCCCAACCATCTAATATATAATTTACCTTTAAAATTCTTGAACCTACTATCATACAATAGGGCCCAATCACCTGACTAAAAAGACTTCTTCTTGATGTACTTATCATGTCATTTAGTCCTTTGTTATTGTATAAGGGTATTCCTTTTAAGAGAATCTTGTCTGATCTCATCAAGCTCATTTAATTGCAATAGCCTCTGTTTTTGAGCTTCATCAAAATCCATCCCTAATTGCATGGCAATCCTGAAGGTTTTCACTTGAAATTATATGGGAAGCAACACCTGCTTCCCATAGACCAACTCATAAGGTGTATGGCATGTTATGTTTATCCAAGTTGTTCTATAGGCCCATAAGGCTTCAAGAAACCTATCAACCTAGTCTTTATGATGTAGTTGAATAGTCTTGGTAAGAATAGCTTCTATCACCTTGTTAGTTGATTCCACCTGCCCATTTTCTTGAGGGTGATAAGGTGAAGATTTTCTATGTTTAATTGTATATTGTTCAGTAAGATCTTTGACCAAATTTGAGGTGAATTGGGTTCCTTGGTCAGTTACTATTTCTCAAGGCACACCAAAGTGAGTAAATATTTCTTCAAAAAAAAATCTACAACATATTGTTCACTAGTAGAATATAAATATTTAGCTTCCACCCATTTGGTCACATAATCTATGTAGACCAATATGTACTTCTTCCTTCAAAACATAGGGTTAGTGGGTCCCACAAAATCCATAGCCCATTTCTCAAAAGGTTCAATTACTACCTGATATTGGAGGGGCATCTCATCAACTGCAGTAGGCTTCCCCATCCTCTGACAATCATCATAGTTGTCCACATACTTCTTTGCATCCTTGAGAATAGTTGGCCAATAGTAGCCAGATTATAATATATTGTATGTTGTTATTTTATCATCAAAATGGACCCCACATGGACCATCATGACAATATTTGAATATTTCATGCATCTCATCCTCCCGGACACACCTTTTGATCATCAAATCAGGCCCCCTTCAATATAAACAATCATCATGCCACATGTAATTGGCACTTAGTTGGAAAATTCTCTATTTTTCTCTGGAGGATAGGTTCTGAGGTAGCTTTCCTATTACAAGATAGTTGGCTACATCTCCATACCAAGGAATGTAAGTAGAAATAGAAAATAGATTCTCATCTAGAAAATTGTCATCTACTAGTGCATTATCACCTGTATGAATGAGTCTAGACTAGAAATCAACAACTAAAATATATCTTCCATGCCTTTCAATGATGTTGATATTGAATTATTGCAGTAATAACAACCATCTAGTTACTCTAACATTTGTAACAATTTTTCTCATCGAAAATCTGATGGTTGAGTGGTATGTATGTACAAAAACTTCATACCATGTTATGTAGTGTCTGAACTTATTAATGGCATGTACTACTGAAAAAAATTATTTTTCAATGACCGTGTAATTTACTTCACTAGGTGAAAGATCTTTCCTGACAAAGTATATAACATATGGAATCTAGCCTTCCCTTTGTCCTAAAACAACCCCCAAAGTTGTGTCTGAGGCGTCCGTGAAGATATGAAAAGGAAGAGACCAGTTTGGTCCTCTTAAAACAGAGGCACTTGAAAGCTTTGTTTTTAAAATTTCAAAAGAAATCTAAAACTGTTCATTCCAAAAATATTCAACCTCTTTTGCTAATAGTTTGAACAGTGGTGTGGCTAGGTTTGTAAAATTCTGAATGAACCTCATATAGTAACCAACATGCCCTAAAAATATTACAACTTCTCTCTATGAGCTACAGATTTTGATTTGAGAAATGATGTCAATCTTGGCAGGGTCTACCCTTATTTCAGTACCGGAGATGTGATGACCTAAAACAATTCCTTCAGTGAGCATCATTATAGATTTTTCATGACTGATGGAAAGTTTGTCTTCTTTACACCTAATTAGTACTTTCTCCAAATTATCCAATGCTTCCTGGAAATCATCCCCATATACTGTGAAGTCATCCATGTAGACTTCTACACAGTCATGGGTTAAATCAGAGAAAATGGCCAAGACAACCCTTTGAAAGGTAGCAGGGGCATTATACAAGACAAAAGGAAGAACCCTATAAACATAGGTACCCCATGGGCAAGTAAATTTGTTTTTGTCCTCATCTTCTGGTGAAATTTGGATCTTATTGTAACCACTAAACCCATCCAAGAAATAAAAATACCTCTTCCTAGACAAAGTGTCCAAGACATGGTCTATGAAAGGAAAAGGAAAGTAATCCCTGTAGGTAGCCTTGTTCAATTCTCAAAATTCCACACATATCCTCCATTTACCATTTTTCTTAGGGACAATAACTAATGGGGATACCCACTTGATATCCGATAATGGGTAAATAAAATTGGCATGCAGGAGTTTTTGGAGTTCTTCTTTCACTATGTCTTTTAAGGATGGATTCATTCTTCTTTGGGGTTTACTAATAGGTATGATTTGGTCATTAGTGTAAATATGATGCATACAAGTGTTTGGGTAAATCCATTTCATGTCAGAGTAATCCCATGCAAAAGCACGAGATTTCCCTTGAATCATTTGAATCATTTTTTGTTGTTGATCTGTTTCTAAGCTAGCATTGATGTACAAGGATTTTCCAAGATTGATTTCAACATCTTGGACAGTTGATTATTTCCCTTCATCTACTTGTGAAATGGTGACCACTATAGAGGTGGAGGGATTCCATATTTCGTTGAATTCAGAGATGAAGATATGTGTATATTTAGGAAAAGATTGAGGGTATTCAATGCATTCGGTATCAGCCAAAAACATGCTTAAAATTTGTTGTTCATTTTTCTCTTGAACTCCTTACTTGTTCGAGTGTTAAAACGGTTTGAGTACAGTCCTCCTCTCCATATGGATTCTCCAACTGGAGAGGAAATTCAGTGGCTGGGTGGGCAGGCGGAAAGAGAATAAGTTTTTGACTTTGGGTGCCATTGGAAATTGTCATCTCTCTAGACCGACAACTAATAAACGCATCAATAGTGGCCAACCAAGGTTGACCAAGCACTATTGGATGTCCTGGTTTGGAGGATTTAGGATGAATCACTAAAAAATCCACATGATACTCCCAAGAGGCCAAGGTGATTGTTACATCATCTAGAATTCATGTTGGGATGATAACAATTTTGTCTACTAATTCCAACAAATTTTGTGTTGGTCTTAGGTGATTTAGTTGCATCATTTTCATGTTTTCAACCGACATAACATTTATTGTTGATCCTAGATAAATAAGTGTGTTTGGAAAAGAAACACCATTAATCTCTATGGTCACCATTGGATTTCCTATATCATTATATTTAGATGGCATTTCTGATATAAATTCTGATAATTGTCCAACCACATGTATAACAGGAGGCTCCCTCCTCTTCCTCCCTAGATTTTTAATGCAAATATCCCTTACAATATTAGCATAAATAGGAATATCCTTGATGGCTTGAAGTAGGGGAATATTTACACATATGTTTCTAAGTTCAATCTCTAGAATATTCCCTAGAGGTACCTCATATTTCTTCACAAGTAACCTTTCTGGATAAGGGGGAGGATTAGTTTTCTGAGGTTTTTCTGCTAGGTGAGAAGTGTGAGGAGTAATTTTTTGTTGTACATGGGTGTCTTTTTCTTCATCTGATTGGTTAACCATTTGTTCTTTTTCTCCAACTACTTGGTTATCTACTTTTTCTTCTTCTTGAACTGCTTGATCATCTACTTGTTCTTCATCTTTAACTTCTTGATCATCTACATGTTCTTCTTCTTGAATAACCACGGTAGGATTTGGTTTATTACAAACCCTCTCCGATCTTAATTCAATTCCATTAAATGAAGCAAGAGTTATCACATAAGTAGGGAAGGTTTGTACTTCAATATTTTGTACAAGCTGTGTAGGTCTATTATTTGGATTAGGAATGGGTTGTGCAGGAATAGGGGTAGGATGAGGAGGGTTCGGAATAGGTGAATCTTGCATTTGTTGCTGCAGATTTGGATTTGTTGGCACAAGGGAAGACCCAGGGTTCAACGCTACAACAACACACCAAAAAAACCCTAACTACCATCCCTTTTGGCAACAACTGCGAAGCATATGAAGTCTCACCCAAGGTAGAGGCAGGGGTGGTTGCAGGACTCCAGTGTCTACAACCTTAGCTGGGAAACAGATCTATGACTGTAACACCTTAACAAGGCACTTAGCAGTTATAGTTCATCAATATCCAGTCTTAGTTTACAACGTTGTTAAACCCTAATTACAGAGCATTGTAGTATTTAACCAGATATACTATATTCAAGAAATAAGCACATCCACATAGGCTAGATCTAGTATTATCCATACTATTAACCACACAGCATTAACATATCTATCTACCATTAATCTATATCAAAGCACTAAGCAAATTAACATATAAACACATCAATACATTGCACAAAGAAGAGAAACACAACATGTACGTGTTTCCACCCCACCCTGGGGCTATGTCCACCAACTCTTTGTCTTGTTTATTAGCTTCTTCAATCAGTTATATGCACAGAGACACAAAAACACTACTCTACAAAGGAAAGGATATTTGTGCACCTGGCTAGATCCTCCTTCCCCATGCTAGATTACAACACTAAGCCTCTTCCCAATCTCTTACACTCGCTTGCAATGAGCTTTGCAAACCTCATAAAATATGCACAAAATCAATCTCCACTCAACACTTATCACTTTCAATCACATAGATAAAACTCTATCACTTAGCACCACTTAATTTAGCATCTTTGATCACATAGATTGAACTTCATCACTTAGCACACTAGCCTCTTCTTACATCGCCTAGATACTTATTTATACATTACAAAATGGGCCTAAACATGGGTAAACCCATGGGCCAACATTCCCATACCCATTACATAAGCCCAAAACCCAAAAATGCCTAAAAAGGGGTCAAGATCCCATGATCTCCACTTCATCTTGTGCTCCGCCTTCGACAGCCTGTCGAAGTCCCAAAAATAGGTCCAACATGACCAAGGATCCTCAAAACTTGGTCAAGGGGAAACAGGTCCCCAACACTCACCTGTGATTCGTCCTGATTCACTCTGATCTGGGTAGCTCAGTTTCAAAATATTTTATCTTGGCTCGAGCTACTTTGATTTGTTATTGTGCCACAACCTCCTATTCAGTGAACTTCTGGATAACAACTTCATTGACAGGTCTCCTAGGCATTGTTCTATTGTAGTGAAAAGTTTCTCCAGTTCTTCTCCTTGGCCTTCGATCTCTGTGAACAATTGGTAAGCCTCATCCTATATAGGTTGGAGCCTCTAAGTCACTTCCATGACTTTGATATAAATGGTGTGGACCTGCTGCTGGGCAGTGTGCTTCTCTTGGGATTGCTTCATCCTTTCAATAACTGACAGGGGCTTCAACTATGCCTGTATTATTTCTGCTTGATACTTCACCTCTTGGAGATGTGACTCCAGTGCCTTCAATTCTGGATTCTCAGTGAGTCACTCATACATCTGGGAACTATGATCACTCAATTGATTACATTCCATGGAGAGGCCCTTGATTCTTTAAACTGCACTTCGGGTAGTTGCTTCTCTTTGATCCCTTGCATCCCACGGAGTGTCGGGAACTGTGCGGAGCTCTAATTCTTCTATTCATTGTTGTAGCTACTGGATATCTTTTGTGAGCTTCTCTACTTGATGCATGACTCGGTCTTCTGCCTATGGTTCTAAGCCTGTCACAGAGCAAAGTTCTTTGTTGACTACTTCTTTCACTTCGAGTTTCTCTATGAGCAACTGTTCCTTTTCTTTCTTAATCTGTGCTTTATCCTTTTCAAACTTCATCTAGAGAGAAACCTTCTCCTTCTCTACAAGTCAGTGTTGTTCTATGAGTACATTTTTCACTTACTTCAATGCCCAGGGGGCTTGTTATACTTCTTCTTGTGCTCGACGAAGGTGAGCTTCAGTTGCATCTTCTAGTTGACAGAGTTGGGCTGGCTCATCTCCCAACTATGGTTCTCCCGATGGCAGGGGTGCAGTGGACACTACACGACTGGAATGAAGGGCCTGTTGTACCCCTCAGAGTTTGACCTCAATTTTTTCTTACATTTCCTCCTTCTTGGCTTCTTTTTTCTCCATGATTTCCTACGAGGCGTCATTTAGGGATTCTATGATGAAGTCAAAATCATCGATAGTGAGTACAGTCTGCATCTTCGTCACAGTGGCTCTAAATTTCTTTAGGGAAGAAGGTTTTGGGGAAGAAACCGTCCTCTTCTTTAGGGGATTTTTCTCATCTCTAGGCAATGTTACTTTTCCTTGTTTTTGTTCAACTTCTTTTCCATTTAGCTCTTCTACTTCATCATCACCCCCTCGGTCAGGTGATACTGAAGTAGTCTTGCCTGAGGCACTGCTTAAGTCTTGGACCTCTTCACTTTTCTTCCTTCTGTTGTTTTAGGGTGTATCATGTTCTTTGTGTGTGGTCTATGGGATTTTGGGGTCAGACATCTCTATAAGGTCTGCGGGAATAAGGAAGTCTGTTGACCAGTCCTTAGTGATCTCCTCGAGGTCTTGTTATGTGAGCTTGTAGTATGAATGAAACTCCTCTTTATGCTCATCTTCTTGCGTTGTAATGTAGATGAAGTGTCGATCTGCGTGGAACTTCATCAGGTGTTGGGACCTCTATAGGGTGTTCAGATTCATGCGAGGTTCAGCTTCAATGGCTCTCTTTAGCTGGAGGTAATATGTGTGAAAAAAAGCATTTGAATACCATTGTTTTCTCATATCACTCGAGTACCATAGCATGGTGAACTTCGCAACAAGCAGATCGAATGGATCGATGTTTGGGAAGGTGGCACCTTCCGGCATTTCCAAAGAAGAAAACATGATGAGGATCAGGAGCCAGCTAAAATGGAATTCATAGCCCTGATCATGTGCTTCGCAGAAGTCCAGTTCAAGCTGATTAACTAGGTACTTCACCCAATTCATCTGTAGACATTCCACACACTTCCCTACAAGGTCAACGAAAAATCCCGTGACCTACATAGGTCGATTCATCCTTACTAGATTTCCTGCAATTAACTGACATGCTATGCACACTGCACCATTTTGTATGGAAGCTACCTTGTAGCCTCACGTCCCCTTCTCAACATCGTTGTATGTATCCTTGATATTCTGTGCTAGTGCACGCTCTGTGGATTTTCTTGGATAGAAGTCCTGCAGATCAAGTCCTTGCATACTCAATCCTGTGATCCTATGGATCAATGTTGGATCGACTATGATACGAGGGTCAAGCCATAAGTAGCCACCATGGTAACATGAAAGTAGTAGCTTGACACAGGCGTTAACTTCCTGGTGCCTTTCGAAGTGTGGGATTTTCATTACATTCAACAGGGTGGACTGCGTGAGGTTCATTGTCCATGGCTAGGGGATTATCTTTGAATTATTCCCCTTTGTCTTGGTCAATTATTTTTATAGTGTGAGAATGCTATGGTTCTTGCAATCTCTGAGGTTGAAGGTGTTGAACTTCAATGCCACGATATTTTCCTACTGTGCTCTTACTGCATGTATCCTCTTTGAGAGGTATGCAGTAACCATGGTGTACTCAAAATCTCTTGGCACACTATCTCGACTCACTGCATTGGCCAGAGGTGGGATGTAATGGGGCAATATGGTCGAGATCAGCTTCACATTTGCTAGGTCATCTCTGTGCTTGGTTCTCTTCTTTGTTGTTGGTCAGGATGGCCCATATCCACGAGTAGGTGACAGAGAGGCTTTCACTCCTCTCGTCAAAGATGCTTGTACACCCATAGACATTACTCTTTCAGTCATGAGGTTAATGAGTACCTCCTTCATAGACTCTTCAACTACGCTAAGTTCTTTAGACATACGCACTCATGGTTGAATCTCTTAGGTTTGAAGAGTAACTAGTCAATGCAACAGGACAGATGATGATAGTGTGATGATCACTATGTGGAAGAAACTAATATGTGGGATTAGATTCATGGTTATCAAAAGTGTGCTTGGTGCAAGGTTTGATGGAATAAATAGATAACAAAGGAAAAAATCTCTCCAATGGGAAACAATTCTCCATTAACTCAGTTATGTCCATTACAGTGCGGTCCCAACAGTCTGATGGCGAGTTGTCTAACCACAAATTCCTTTATACCAATTCAGGGGGTCGTTCTAATGGTTATACTATTCCCAATGGATATATTTATTCGCTATGGCAAAGTTCCATGTGACATTGTTCTGATATCCCGACGAAGTTCCTTTTTTGTAAATTTTCCCTTTGCGAAGTTCCCTCTAGAACCTTCTGTAACTTTTTGATCATTTCTCTCTTCCTGCTGAGATTTCGAGCCTTATTTTCGATGAGCTTCATCTCATTATTCCTCTTTCGATTTTGATTCTTGTACTCTTTTGGAATAGTAACTTCACACTATTGAGATTCTTTCGTAGGGTGCATGGGTAATACTCCTTCTCTAGCTGGGGTATATGCTCTACTCTCATGTACCTCACGTGTCTTTCCAACTTTGACATCCAAGTATCTAGTCCTAAGTAGCTTCAATCTGTTCTCTTGTTCTTCAATCAACTATGCAATCCTCCTAGTCATGAAATCTTTTAATTCTTGCTTTTTTTTCTTGAAGACTTCTTATTCTTTCTTTATGGTCTGGTCCTTCTCGATCCAAGGTTTTCCTAGTAACATAGTAAATGGAGCGATGTTCTCAATAAATTTAACAACCTCAAAATATTCCTCTGTTGAAGTTCCATGAGCACTCATAGATATCTGGGTAAGTCTTCCACATAGGGTCATCAGTTTTCCTCTAAATAATCATATTCCTCCCAACGAAGGAATCATAGCAGGAACCCCTAAAAGTTCCCATGTTCTTTCTGTCATGATATTCACATGTGTTTCCTCATGGAGAACACAATCAATGTCGAAGTCTCCTATTCTTTCTTCAATGCACTCTTTTTTTTTTAAGATCTCTGATAAGTTGATATGTCGGTGTTCATTTAGGGTTTCTTTCATCTGTAGCAATATTTTCTCTGATTTTTTCTGGGGTTCTTCCATAATCTCAGTTTTTGGATTTGACTTAGGGTTTTCTTGGTTCATATTCATTCTTTCAACCTTAGCAATCATTCTAGGGCAATCAAATACTTCATGGTCCATAGCTCTACAACAAAGATAATGAGATCTTCTACCATGGAATTCCTTAGCCATATGTCACGATCTTCTGCAACTGTAACAAAAGGTTAATCCTTGTTTTATTTTAAATGATCCCCAACCTTTTCTGTATTGCGCATTAATATCATAGTAGCTAACCTGCAAAAAAATATTTCTAGGATCCTACATCCATTTGTTAGTCCAAACATTCTCTCGATGAATAGGTATAACATATCTTTCACTATTCTTATCAGATCTAATCGTATCAAATATTCTTTCATCTATCAATGCCCTAGTTTTCAGGCTAGGACAAATCTTATCAAACATACCTATATCCATACTTTAGAAACAAAAATTTCCACTCATATTATCTTTCGCAGAGAACAAAGCTTCCAGATCTAAAAAAAATTACTATTCTTACCTTTATCAGAGCACAGAGCTTGCAGATCTTACCTCTTTAAGAAAAAAATATCACTTTTACCTTTCTCAGAGTAGAAAGAGTTCATATATTACCTATTTTCTTTAGATCGGACTTCTTTTCTTAGCACAAAGATTCACAAATTGAGTAGAATACTGCACACTAGAGTGACAGATATACGCACAGAGCTTTCACAATTTCAGGTCATATCTTTGCACATAGCTTCTTCTTCCTTAGTTCCCAAAAATCATAGTTTCAGTCCCCTATTCTATGAATACTTGGCCTCTAGATCTCCAATCCCCTTGAAGCAAGTTACCCTACCCTGGTGCGAGGTATATAGAAATCGACATCGCCTTGGTGAATGTTACTATCTACAAAAATATGTCCAGACACCCACAAATTTGTATTGCATGTTTTGTAAGTCGGTAGGACATGATGACAGGGATTATAGGGCTTATGACCTCATGCATGAAAGGTCAAGGGATATATACAAAATTCAAGGTGAAGTACAACAAGAAGGAAGCACTATGTAGTATAACTCCCTTGGGAGAGGAAACTTCAACCCTCGTGGTAGATTCCGAGGAAGAGGAAGAGGAGGAGGTATGGGTCAAGGTCGAGAACAGATAATTTGTTATAACTACACATATCCAGGACACTTGGAAATGGACTGCCAGAACCCTTGTACCACTTGCAGCTATTGAAACTCCTTCGAGCATGTTATCGAGCAATGTCCAACATTGTTGGCTAAACTTCAGGAGAGACGGGGAGCTCAGGAGAACCCACAAATACAACTAATCAAAAAAGAACCTTGTGGAGAAGATCCTAGATTCATTGTTATCACTAGAGGAGGCATTTTTATAGGAGATGATAGAGTGATCCAAGGAAATACTACAAAAGAATTAGGAGTCAGGAAAGCTACAAAGAAGACACAAGTGTTTGATGCAAAGAAATAAAAACAAATATTTGAGGAGGCAAGAAAAGAATTCAGGGGAGATCAAGGTTCTTCATCAAAGACATGACCAAAAGTAAGAGAATATGGAATGCCTCTGGAATTTGTTTAGTCTTCTCTGCCAGGAGAAGGAAAAGAGGTAAGCAAGCTCATGGATTTTTTATATACTTGTATTAAGTTGATTTAGGATGAAAGCGTTGTCCAAGAGCTACAAAATTTAATCAGACAGTATGAGATAGGAAATATAGATCCTTTACTGAATAGAGAAGTACACCAAGTATCAAAAATGAGAAGGACAAACAAGGAACTACACTTGAATTCTCAAATTGGAGAGTATGATATAGACTATGTGGTCCTCGACTTAGGGTTGGAGTTCAATGTCATGACCAAGAAAACCTGGGCACTGATGGGAAAACCAAAGTTGATATATTCCCCTATCAGGCTTAGGATGGCCAACCAATAGGAAGTAATCCGCTTTGGTAGATTGGAACATGTCCCTGTGGACATCGATAGAGTAAGGATGTTTGCAGAATTCGAGGTGATTGAGATAGTTGGTGATAGTTGTCCTTACCCTGCACTGTTAGGAATTGATTAGGCTTTCAATAATTCCACGGTGGTTGATTTAAATAAAAGAAAAATGATGTTTGAAGGAGATGGCCTTAGGGTCATCAAACCTTTAGATCCCGATGAACGTCAGAGATACACAAAACCCATCAGAGAAGAAGACCACACATATGAAATAGAAAACATATACAAATTAACAACCAAACAAGAGGACTACATTAATCCTACGATGGATGGGAATTTGAGTTGGCGAAGCGACAGCGCATGTTCATCGTATTTAGAAGAAGAACTAGAGAACTGGAATAACAAAATGTACAAAGTGTCTAGAAGGAGATGTGCTAGATTAACTCGAGAAGTTCGCTGGATCGACACAATAGTAAGTAACTTGACCACCTTTGACAGTCTGAATCACTTAGAAGAATTCTTGGTGAACTTTGAAGAAATTGTACCAACACAACAAAGATTGTTGGCAATGGATGAGGCCCTAAAATCAAGTCCAGCGAGATGGTGGGGGACACACAAAAAAAATATTACAGACTGGCTACAATGTCACACTTTGATGACAGTGTTATTTTCAGATCAAGTAGAAAGCTGCAAAGTTAGATACATAGGTCACATTTGCTCGAAAGACCATGTGCGAAGATGCGAGGAAGCTTGGAGCAACATTCCTCAAGAGAAATGGGTGCATAAATTTTTCAACACACTGAACACAACCCCTATCAACTAGTACCTACAAGCAGAAATGTGCCTCATCACTACAAATTGGGAAGGTATGACCCAGAACTTTGTAACTACCTTTTTTTTTAAATCCAATATCCTACAGTAGATCAAGCATTATAGGTCATAATACAGAAAGTGTTAGAGGAGGCACCTAGCCTCCCTTTGGAGGAATAAGAGGATGAATGGACTACGCCCCTTCAGAAGTTGCAAGGCTATTACAATATCAATGCAGTCGAAGACGATGATCCAAGGAATGTGAACATCATTGAAACAAAAGGCCAAAGAGACATAGAAGGACCAGGACTTGAACTACCTTTCATTGGAAAACTGATCAAGATAAAGAAATTCAACATTGTAATAAATAAAACACTAAAACTTGCAAATGTTGGAGATTATTGGGATGTTGCCATTATTGACAAGATCATAGAGTTGCTACATGAGTATCAGGACTTGTTTCCAACCAAGTTCACTGATATGAAGGGTATTAAAGGGCCTATGGGGGATATGAGGATCCATTTCAAACCATATTCTATGCCAATCAAATAGAGACCTTACAGATTGAACCCTAAATATAAGGAGAAAGTGAAAATTGAGTTTGATAGAACGTTGGAAGCAGGAATCATAGAACTTATTGAAGAGTCAAAATTGATTAGCCCTATGGTGGTACAAGAAAAAAAGACAAGAGAGATCAGGATCTGTGTAGATCTTAGGAAGATGAATTATTCCTATTTGCATGACCCATGCCCTACACCATTTACTAACGAAGTGTTAGACAATGTAGGAGGACATGAGGTATATTCTTTTACATATGGATTTTCAGGATACCATCAGATCCAGATTTCCAAGGAAGATCTCCAAAAGACCACATTTGCAATAGAATGAGGATCCTACTAGTATACATTGATGCCATTTGGCTTGAAGAATGCACCAACCATATTTTCCAGGGTGGTGGTCGAAGAATTTAAGGAGTTTTTACATAAGTTCCTGGAAGGATATTTTGATGATTGGACTGTTTTCAACATTTTGCAGAATCATATTGAATGTTTAAGACTAATGTTGGATAAGTGCAGGAAGAGTTAGATTGCCTTAAACCTGAATAAGTGCATCTTCTTTTCACCCTTCAGAGTGATTCTAGGTCATATTGTGTGTAAGCATGGATTGTTGGTAGATCCATACAAGATTTCCATTATAGTTGATCTACCCCCCCCCCCTACTTCAGTCAAATAACTGCGCACTACATTGGGACACACTGGATACTACAGGAAGTTCATTAAGGGCTATGCATAGATTACATCACCCATGGAGAAGATTTTGAAGAAATATTGTCAGTTTCATTGGGTAGAAGAATGCCAGCAAAGTTTTGACACATTGAAACAAAAAATGGTTACTGCGCCTATTCTGATTTTCCTAGATTGGAGTAAGGAGTTTCATGTGCATTTCAATGCATCTTCCATTGCATTAGGCGTTGTGTTATCACAACCAGGAATAGGAGACATCGACCACCCGTTAGACTTTGCTAGAAGAAAGCTATCAACAGTTGAGATTAATTACACCACCACTGAGAGAGAAGGGTTAGCCATGGTGTATGCATTGTAGAAGATCTACCACTACTTGTTGGGAGGACACTTTAAAATGTTTACTAATCACTCTGCACTGAAATACTTAGTCATTAAGATAGTGTCGGGGGGAACAATATGCATATGGCTTCTGCTATTTCAGGAATATGATTTTGAGATTGTGGTTAAGCCTGGATGAATGAACAAAGGCCCTGACCACTTATCGAGGTTGGAACATGGAGAAGAGCCTACTAGCTTGGAGGATATATTGTCAAATGAATAGTTGTTGGCCATTAGAAAAATTGATAATCACTTGACAGAGATAGTCCAGTTCTTGTCAACAGGAATGGCACCTAGTGACTA
This sequence comes from Picea engelmannii, assembly GCA_009831015.1. Classification (NCBI taxonomy): domain Eukaryota; kingdom Viridiplantae; phylum Streptophyta; class Pinopsida; order Pinales; family Pinaceae; genus Picea; species Picea engelmannii. The sequence goes on from ML816511.1 coordinate 46,121, forward strand.
TAAAATTATTCAGAAGAAACAGTTGGTAGTACACGCTGCATATTTTTCACTTATAGTTGGACAGCTATACAAGATGGGACTTGACAAGATACTGAGAAGGTGTTTTATGGAAGCAGAGAGACCATTGATCCTCACAAAATCACATGAAAGCATCACAGGAGGACACTACTCAGGGAAGAAACAACACAAAAGATTATTAGGGCTGGCCTTTGGTGGCCTACTCTACACATAGATGCTAAGGATTATTATAGATCCTGCGATGCATGTCAAAGAGTTGGGAAACCATTCAGAAGAGATGAAATTCCTTTAGCACCACAACTGACACTACAAGAATTCGCAAAATGGACCATTGACTTCGTGGGACCTTTAAACCCACCATGGAAGCACACTGGAGCTAGATACATAATCACTACGACTGAGTATTTGACCAGATGAAAAGAACAAAGAGAAGTTAAGGACTGTAGTGAAACTACAGTTGCACACTTCATAGTTGATGATATCATAACCAAGTTTGGATGCTTGAAGATCCTTATGAGCGATCAAGGCACACATTTCATCAATAATACCGTTCAAGCCTTGACTCAAGAATTTGAGGGTCACCATCAGAAGAGCACACCCTATCATCCACAAGAAAATTGGATAGTTGAAGCATTCAATAAAATCTTGGAGACAACACTGACGAAGATATGCAGTGTGAACAGGGATGACTAGGATTTGAGAGTACCAGCAGTATTATGGGCCTATAGAACCAATTGCAAGAAACTGACCATGTAGACCCCCTTCAAATTGGTCTATGGTATAGAAGTAGTTGTACCCATGGAATATTTGGTTCCTAGTTCGAGAATTGCATCCTTTACAGATATGGATGACATTGCACTTTGCAAGAGAGGCTTGCGTAGTTGGTTGAACTGGAAGAAGACAGATTTATTGCAGGATTTCACCAGTAGGTTCAAAAAGAAAGAGAGAAGGCCTACCATGACAGACACATAAAAAAGAAGGCATTTAAGCAAAGCGATTTGGTATTGGCATATGACAGTAAGTTCATGAAGCATCCATGAAAGTTTAGAATGCATTGGCTAGGGCCATATGAGGTTGCCTATGTTACAGAAGGAGGAGTTGCACAGTTGAAGACTTTGAATGAAGAATGGAAGGAGGGATTAGTGAATGGGAGCCGGTTGAAATTATATTACGACAACTAGTTGCCTCACAGCTCTCAGTAAAAGTAAAAGGAAAAAGGTCTAGGTACCAGGTGTAGTTGAAACTGGGTACCAAACATAGAAAAGACAGACTGCACAAGGAAGGAAGGGAGGATAAGAGATGGAATAACAGGCTACCCTGTGCAGTCTAAAGTCACAGTAAAACAGAAGGATCAGATCTGAAGTGCCTTAGGACAAGTCGCAGGTGAGTGTTAGGGGCCTATTGGCCCTTGGTTATGGAAGCAAGAAAATATCAAGGAAGAGAAGGTGAAATGTGAACTGCGCTAAAGACACAGTGACTGATACTGGGTTGAAGTGAGCAGAAGAGCAGAAAAGATAGTGCGAAGTGAGAGAAATCAGGTTTTTGGACGAGAAGATCGAGGATGATAGATCCAAAAGGAAGATGGATTATGGACAACTTAGCAAGTGGAAAAATATACCGTTGGATGCTTTGGAGCACTACGCGAGAAGGAAGGAAAGACAGGTTGGAGAAGCCCTAAAAATGCGGGTCAACTTGACCTAGGGTTTTGGTATCTAGGGTTTTGACACTTAGGTCTCAGCCTAAGGCTATGAGTGAGCTATTATAATATATAAATAAGAACCTAGATGAGGGAAGAGGGTTGGTTCTAGTTTTTGTTATTGGCATGAGTGATTATTTTTGTGTGAGAGAGAAGTGCCAGGTGTAAGAGTTTTTTGGTATTGTAATATATTTAGCTGGGTACGAAGATAAACCCTGCAGTTGTGTGCACAGGGAGGGGAGAGATAGAGAGGAGAAGAGAGAAGATCTGCTAGATGAGAGCATAGACAAGAACTATATGCTTCATCTTAATATATTATAAAGCATAGTTATGTGGACGTATCCCTAGGGAGAGGGTGAACCACATATATCTTGTGTTGTGTGTGATTGATGTTGTGTTCTTTGTCATTTGATATGCTTCTATTGTGATATTGAGTATATTTGAAGTATAACTTGTGAAATATGTTTAAGGAAGATAAAGAATACTAGATGACTATGCATTATTGTTGTGAATCCATTCTAGATTCCCTCTGGTTGTAGACACATGTGTCCTGCAACCCCCTATAGCTACTTCGGGTGAGACTACATCTTCTTCGGAGGTGTTTCTGAAAGGGCCAGTAGTTAGGGCTTGTTGGTACGCTCTTGGAGTTGAACTCTGGGTCTGCCCCTATGCCAACAGAGTTCATAGGAAATGTAAGTTGTTGCTACATTTGTGGAGGTGGAGGGAGAGCAGGGGGATTAAATCTTGGTAGAAACTAAGAGATATTGGAAGCGTATTGTGGGTAGGTGGAAAAGGTTGTTGGATGAAAGGTAACATTCTCATATGAAGGCCCCCTACATCCTTATTTTCAATGTTGTATTTGTGGTTGTTGAGGTGACCATTGACGGTAAGACATTGGAGGTACCCATTTCTATTGTGAATATTATGTGGTAGGATCTACAAACATATTAGTATTTTGTTGTCTCCATGCCCTCTTGGGGGAGTATGATGTTTCCTGAGGTTCTTCCCCTCCCTTGAAAATGGATTTTAGTCTAGGTAAAGAAGGGAATTCATTGGTAGGGTGATATTTTGTACATAGGCCACAAGTTTTGACAACATTAATAGGAAATTCCTTTTCAGAATGTATTTTCCTACATCGAGGACCGAAAATTGCCAAAGTAGAATTTTCTTCTTGTTGTTTTCTTTTGATTTTAATGGTATCAATTTGGGAGATGATGGTGTTGAGGATGTCTATTTTGAAATTTAACGCAGCCCGCACCCTCAGGCACGTTCGCTCACAAGATCTTCTCTTCTTCTACGGCCCGAAGAACTCTAAGGTTATTTTATTTCCCTATCGGCAAATCTGCACCCACAGAACTCTTGTGGGATCCCCCTCTTTTTGCTCTTCGGGAATTGGAACTCGCGACTTTGCGAATTCAAAGGTCAGTGGTCGGGTGTTGGTTCTACGAATCCCCAAACACTAATATGAGTCAACACTGACCTTTCCCTTCTCCTACCAGGACTTTCTCTATTGCGATCTTGACACTCACGATATCGAGCAACTCTCTTTCCCGACTCCCAACTCCCGATATATCGTTTACCCGACACACGTGCGAGTTGACCTTTTAACGTCTTGTCACCTCTATCGGGAATTCAAGTTTTGCGATTTCACAAATCCTGACACTATTGTATCGGGAGTTCTCGCCACGAAACCCTGATATCTTGTGCCACATGTCCTCCACTCACCGACTCAGCTGTGGCCCACACTATTTACGTAGCCATCGGGATATCGCGTATCACAATATCGCGATTCCTGTTACCAAATCTTCGACTCTCCTCTCACAAAATCCCGATACGCGATTTCGTGAATAATCCAATGGTCCTGGCTAACTTGGATCAGTGGCTCTGTCTATCCTGAGCTTAAACCTTCGGGAATATGCCCCATATCTCCCCTGCACATCCACAATATCTAACGACTCACGGAGATTCACGGATTCTCCTCGGAGAATATCGACCGTCCGTTCCTTCCGGATGAATTCTATGAAATGACCAAGTGTAGCTCCACGGAACTCGTCCGCCTACTCGCAAACTTACGACACTTATTGAACCTTCAAGGCACCATTTTCCTGCATTGTCCTTCAACAAACTCAAAGGCCTCTCCTTCCTGAGCTTTTCCTCGACTCTGCATCTTCTTAGAAAGACTTCTTTCTCGCACTCCTTGCGGCAACCTTCAGACACTTCCTATGTGTTCAAGTCTTTTGACTCTGCGCACTTCTACAATAGTAGTCCTTCTATACTTCACTCAGGTTCACAACCTTGATATTCTTACCCAGCCTGCGCACTCCTTGCACGGCTCCTGTGCCCAACTGCACCTTTGGGATGAATGAGAACAAAAGCTACCTCTATTTGAACCCTCTGTCAATGCACTCCTTGCAGAGATCCTCTGGCTCAAATAGAGAAACAATTGAAACTCATTCCTTCTTCCTCTCAGACTTTAAATCAAACATGAAATCATATACATAGCATATAAAAGAAAATGTATAACAGGAAGTAAACATTCATGAGCATATCAACATCATTACACAGAGAACAGACACAAAACCATGAATTTGAATCAAAGCTTCTTCTATTAATTCAAATGTCTGTACATGGGTGTTCTCAACAGCTCTTTGCATGCTCTTGCTCTTCCTGGATAATGTTACAATGCACAATGAGGGTGTCTATATCCCATTTCCCTCTTTCTTTCTAAAACTGTCTAATCTAATATTAAATTCTATCTACCTATTTCATCTCAACATAAATGTCTCTATCTACTTCAGACGAGAGCGTATGGCTCAAGGTCCGATTACAATATACAAAGTACGCTTCATTAACTTATCACATTAATGTTCGCACAATAGTTTCAAGGTGTTTTCAAAACTTGTGTTGGCGCTTGTCCAGTTGTCCTCCGCTTCTGCGCTAGCTCGCTTGACGTGGGCGATGCTCCTGCATCATACTCCCTCGCTTGAAACCTTTTATGGGATCCTATCCATGAGATCTTGCATGGTCTATCCATGCTTCTGTATCTCTGCTTCAGTCTCCCAGCTGGCATCTTCAACTGGATGGCCTTTCCACTTGACCAAATACTCAAAGTATTCTTTCCTTCTGGTCTTCTTACCAATTCTTTTATCCAGTATCCACTCCATCTGTGGCTTCTCTACAAATGGCATATGCTTCCACCAATGAACCGCTAACTGTTCATCACTTCCAGTCTCTGTTCCCCCACCTCTATATGGGTGTAAATCTAAGATATTGAATATCGGAGAAATTCTGATCCCATTGGGTAATTCAATCTCATAAACATTTTCCCCAAATTTCTTCAAGATTTTGCACGGTCCAATTTTCTTCATTTTCAATTTATTATACATTCCTCTCAGGAACCTATCCTTCCTCAAATGTGCAAGAACCAGATCACCAACCTCAAACTGAAGTTTTCTTCTATGTTGATCGGCTCTGTGCTTATACTCCTGGCTTGAATTCTACAACCGCTCCTTCACCTGGCTGTGAAGTTCCTTCATCGCCTCAGCGAATGCTTCTGCACTAGCCCTCCTAGTCGCAGTCTGTTCTAAATCCCTCAATTCAAAAATTACCCTTGTCTATGTGCCATATACAATCTGGAATGGACTCTTCCCTATGCTTCTATTAATAGAGTCATTATAAGCAAACTCTGCTTGTGACAATATATTGTCCCATTGATTGTGGTGTTATGTCACCAAGCTTCTCAGCAAGTCTCCTACACTTTTGTTTACCACTTCCGTATGTCCATCCATCTGAGGATTATAAGATGAACTAAACAACAAGTTAGTTCCCATCTTCTTCCATAATGTCCTCCAGAAATGCCCTATGAACTTTGTATCTCTGTCCAAAACAATACTCCTTGGTAATTCATGAAGTCAAATGACTTCTTTGAAAAACAAGTTTGCGATGTGAGTCGCGTCACTGGTTTTCTGACATGGGATAAAATGTGCCATCTTGGAAAATATATCCACCGCCACAAAGATTGAATCACAACCTCTTTGTGTTCTTGGCAACCCCAATACAAAATCCATGCTAATCGCATCCCAAGTCTTCTCTCGTATGGGCAATGGTTGATAAAACCTTGCATTCTACTTTCTCCCCTTCGAATGCTGGTAAATTCTACATCTGTCTACAAATATCTTGACCTCTGATCGCATCCCTGGCCAAAATTATGATTCGCTCAGCTTTGCAAATGTTTTGTCATGACTGAAATGTCTGGCCAATCCTCCACTGTGTTTCTCATTCAACAAGTTCTCCCTCATGGACCATTTCGGTATACACAGTTGATTTCCTTTAAACAATAATCCTTCCTGGATCATTTATTCGGCCCACTGGCTTCTATCTCTGAGAACTAGATTCTCAGTTGCTTCATACACATCCTTAAACTCTGGATCATCAACGTACATGTCTCTAAGATCATCAAAACCCAATGTTTTGACCTTGAACTCCTGCAACAGCAAACACTTCCTGCTCAAAGCATCAGCAACTTTGTTAGTAGTACCAGAAATATGTTTAATCACAAATGTGAAATTCTGCATGTACTCAACCCACTTAACATGCTTCTGATTCAATTTCTCCTGTTGAGTCACAAACTGTAACGCATGGTTATCACTATAAAAAACAAATTCTTTCGGGATCAAGTAATGCCTCCATTTCTTCAATGCTTGTATGATAGCATAGAATTCCTTATCATATGTGGAGTAATTCAATTTCTCCTCATTCATCTTCTCGCTGAAATACGCTATCAGCCTGTCTTCCTGACTCAAGACTGCCCTGATTGCAAATCCACTTGCATCGCATTTCACCTGAAATGTCTTTTGAAAATCAGGCAACACCAAAACTGGTTGTTCCGTAATCTTCCTCTTCAACAATTTGAAGCTCTTTTCGGCCTTTTCTATCCAGTGAAAAGACTTATGCCACTTCTTCACTGTATCCATCACTGCTGTGCTAATTCCACTGAAATTCCAAATGAACTTTCGGTAGAAACTAGCCAATCCATGAAAAATTCTCACCTCAAAGATATTCTTCGGTGATGGCCAATTCTTGATTGCCTCCACCTTATCTGGATCCATCCTCAACTCATTTTCTGAAATAACAAATCCCAAGTAAATGAGCTCTATCTTCATGAACGAGGATTTCTTCATATTTATCAACAACTTCTCCTACTGTAATTTCTGCATCACTGTAGCCAAATGCTTCAGATGCTCCGTTGTTGTTTTACTGTAAACTAGTATGTCATCCAAATACACAATGAAAAATTTCCCGATGAACTCCTTCAGGACTTCATTCATCAACCTCATAAAGGTACTTGGTGCATTTGTTGATCCAAATGGCATAACAAGCCATTCATACAAACCCTCGTTTGTCTTGAATGTTGTTTTCCACTCATCACCTTCTCTCATGTGAATCTAGTGATATCCGCTTTTCAAATCAATATTTGAAAAGTACTTTTCTCCACTCAAACAATCCATCAGATCATCCATCCTCGGTAATGGAAATCTGTACCTGATGGTTATTTTGTTGATCACCCTTGAGTTGGTACACATCCTCCAGCCTCCGTCTTTCTTCGGACTGAGTACTGTCAGACAGCACATGGGCTCAAGCTTTCCTTGACCAAACCTTTGTCCAAACAATCTTGGACTTGCCTTCTAACTTCTTCATTCTCCTGCGGCGTCAATCTATATGCATCTTTGTTTGGAAAACTAGCTCCTGGTATGATATCAATGTGATGACTCACACTCCTAATTGGTGGCAACGAATGAGGTAATTCATCCACTACAATGTTAGCGAACTCTTCCAATAGTTCCTGAACCTCCTCTGGAAAATCATCCACTCTTGTGCTAGTCAGAAAAATCCTCATCTTCCTAACCACAATGAACTATGGATCCTCCTTCTTCTTATCCTCTGTAAGAAGTTCCTTCCCACTCATGAGAAGTACTGTGTTGCTTAATTCCGGCTTCACTTCTTTATCCTTTATCGGAAGCAACATGTGTGTCCGCCCATTCTTCTCTAGGGTGTATGTGTTCATTCACCCATCATGAATCACATTTCTGTCATATTTCCATGGTCTACCCAACAATAAATGAAAAACATCCATAGGAATGACATCACATAAGATCTTACCATTATATCCTCCTATATTAAATTCAACCAAGCATTGTTTAGTGACAGTTACATGGTGTCCCTTTTGTAGCCACAAAACTCTGTATGGGCTTGGATGATCAGTCATCTCTAGCTCCAACTTCTCTACCATCTCGATTGAAATGAGATTTTCCATGCTACCACTATCCACAATGACCTTGCATACCCTATCCTTGGTCCTGCAAGCAGTCCTAAAAATTTTGGTCCTTTGGACTGAACTTTCCACCTCCTTCTCGGGCGTCAAAAGGACTTTTCGCATCATGAACGATATTTCACCTTCAACATATTCTTCTTCAACATCTCGCCTCTGCGCCTCGACAATGTGAGCTTCTCTAATGTCCTTCTTTTTCTCTGGACACTCATAAGACTTGTGCCCATTCTTTCCAAATGTGAAGCATGTGATTACTCCACCTCTTCCTCTTCCGTTGCCTCTAGTACGAGGAAAAGTGTTGTTGTGAGCATAATCTCCTCTCTTCTCATTATGCTGTCCTCTTTGCTTTGCATCTTTCCCTCGCTGTGAACTTCCACCTCTCTCTATTCGAGTCTGAGGTTTCTTCCATTCCTCTTTGGGCTTATAGTTTCTTTCCTGGGCAACTGACTTGCCTCTGGGCTGACTCCTGCCTTGGCCCCTCTGTCCCTGTTTTCGGCTCAGCTTCTCTTCTACTTTCAAAGCCATATGATAAGCATCTTCCACCGTTCAGATGGTTACCATGCTCATCTCATCCTGGATATCATATCTCAGGCCATTCATATACCTGGAAAATTTTTCATCATCGCTCTCCCGATGACCTTCTCTGATATTCAGTCTATAGAATTCCTCAATGTATTCCTTCACTATCATCAGCTTTTGTCTCAGGTTCTGCATTCTCCTGAATAGAGAAATTTGATAGTCCCTAGGGATTAATTTTTCCTTCATCTTTACGATCATCCTATCCCATCTCTTGATCTTATGCTTGCCTTTGCAGCATCTGTCATCTTGTAGTTCATCCAACCACAATGTTGCATGTCCCTTCAATCTAGTGATAGCATGTCTGAATTTCTTGTCCTCTTCGACCTCTTCATAGTCGAAGTATGTGTCCAGAGCTCTGATCCAGTCTAGAAGTTCCTCTGCATCCAAGTTTCCCTTATAAACTGGAATGTCCATCTTTTCCCTTGCACCCATCCTGGCAATAGCTCTGATCAAACGCTCATTTGATGCATCTTCACGTTCAGCCTCAACTTCGCTCTCGGAATCACTCAGATCCCCTGCACTGGTTGTGCATCTTTGTGTTGTCTCCATGTCTTCGAGTCTAGCTTGGAGATCACACATTTGTCTCTCTAGGGTTGGATCTGCCATCTGCCTGCCTCTTCGTCACGGCATTTCCCTATCCTCTGGATTGGATGATTGTCTATCTCTCCTTGGTGGCATGGTGAATTCTCCTCTTCTTTGCTACAGAAAGCAAAGAACCTTTCTGAGCTTTGATACGAAACTGACGGGTGTATCAGAGTGATTTTTCTCCTCTTGTGCCTCTTCCTTCCTGAAATATACAAGAAAGAATCAGGCTCTGATACCAAACTGACGCAACTCGCACCCTCAGGCACGTCCGCTCACATGACCTTCTCTTCTTCTATGGCTCAAAGAAATCTAAGGTTCTTCTATTTCCCTATCGAGAAATCTGCACCCACAAAACTCTCATGGGATCCCCCTCTTTTTTCTCATCGGGAGATCGAAACTCGTGACTTCGCGAATTTAAAGGTCACTGTTCGGGTGTTGGTTCTACAAATCCCCGAACACTGATATGAATCAACGCTGACCTTTCCCTTATCCTATCGGGACTTTCTCTATCGTGATCTCGACACTCGCGATATCGAGCAACTTGATTTCCCAACTCCCGACTCCTGATATGTTGATTATCCAACATGCATGCAAGTTGACCTTTTAACATCCCGTCACCTCTATCGGGAATTCGGGGTTCACGATTTCACGAATCCTGACAATATTGTATCAGGATGTCTCGCCACGAAACCCTGATAGCTTGTTCCACCTGTCCTCTACTCATCGACTTAGCTATGGCCCACACTATTTGCGTAGCCATCGGGATATCGTGTATCACAATATCGCGATTCCCGTTACCAAATCTTCGACTCTCCTCTCACGAAATCCCAATAGGCGATTTTGCGAATAATCCAACGGTCCTGGCTAACTTGGATCAATGGCTCTGTTTGTCCTAAGCTTAAACCTTAGAGAATATGCCCTGTATCTCCCCTGCACATCCACAAGATCTAATGACTCACGGAGATTCACGGATTCTCCTCGAAGAATATTGACCTTCCGTTCCTTCCGGATGAATTCTGCAAAATGATCAAGTGTAGCTCCACGGAACTTTTCCACCTGCTCGCAAACTTACAATGCTTCTTGAACCTTCAAGGGACCACTTTCCTACACTGTCCTTCAACAAACTCAAAGGCCTCTCCTTCCTGAGCTTTTCCTCCACTCAACGTCTTCTTAGAAAGACTTCTTGCTCGCACTCCTTGCAGCAACCTTCAGACACTTCCTAAGTGTTGAAGTCTTTTGACTATGCGCACTTCTACAGCAGTAGTCCTTCGATACTTCACTCAGGTTCATAACCTTGATATTCTTACCTCGCCTGCACACTCCTTGCATGGCTCATGTGCCCAACTGCACCTTTGGGATGAATGAGAACAAAAGCTACCTCTATCTGAACCCTCTGTCAATGCACTCCTTGCAGACACTTCAACTGCACTCCTTGCAGGAATCCTCTGGCTCAAATAGAGAAACTATTGAAACTCATTCCTTCTTCCTCTCAGACTTCAAAACAAACATGAAATCATATACACATCATATAAAATAAAATGTATAACAAGAAGCAAACATTCATGAGCATATCAACATCATTACACAGAGAACAGACACAAAACCATGAATTTGAATCAAAGATTCTTCTATTAATTCAAATGTCTGTACATGGGTGTTCTCAACAACTCTTTGCATGCTCTTGCTCTCCCTGGATAATGTTACAATGCACAATGAGGGTGTCTATATCCCGTTTCCCTCTTTCTTTCTAAAACTGTCTAATCTAATATTAAATTCTATCTACCTATTTCATCTCAACATAAATGCCTCTATCTACTTTAGACGAGAGCGTATGGCTCAAGGTTCGATTACAATATACAAAGTACGCTTCATTAACTTATCACATTAATGTTCACGCAATAGTTTCAAGGTGTTTTCAAAACTTGTGCTGGCGCTTGTCCAACTGTCCTCCGCTTCCGCGCTAGCTCGCTTGACGTGGGTGATGCTCCTGCATCAAAATTTTCTAGTAGATTCCCCAATTCTATCCTAGTAACACCCCCTGGTGTGGGTTTAGTAATTCTATTTATAGGATCCCTTACACTTTTTCCTGTTTTGGCTTGACTGGGGGAGTATCTTTTACAATACTCTACAATGTATGAAAATGGATTTTGATACACATATCCATAACTCATGAGGTTTAGTACCTCAATAAAATCATACCTTACACATTTTAGGAATATGGTCCTAACTGTGGCTGTGTCTAAGGCAAATTTTTTTGTCTTTTGGTAGTTGTATAGGAACCTTTCTAGGTAATCTTCCAAAATTTCTTCCTCAGACTATTGCATTTTAAATATGTCATTCCTAGCATCCATAGGTCTACAATAATCTTCATATTTGTGGAGGAAAGTCTCATTCATGCCATCCCAATATAATATAGTGTTTTCTTCTAGGCTCATAAACCACCTTAATGCTGAGTCTTTTAGTGTGGTTGGAAAGAGTTTTAGTTTCTGTGCATTATCAATGTGATTATAACTCCTACATAGTATATCAAATTCAAACAAAAATGAATCAGGGTCTTCTGTTGACATGCTATGGAAGTGAGGTAGTGAGGACAGTGGAATATTCTTCATAGAAACATCTCTAGTGATCTCTAATATTGGGAATCCAAATGTCTCGGTTTCTTTGTTTGCATTTACCTCTTCATCTACCATATCTCCAAATAATATGTTGTAGGGTGTTGGTGATGTCTCCCCACTAAGTGATGGTTCTACCACTAGGTTTTTTGGTATATCCAACTATTCCAATACCTTGTGTATTTCTCCAGTGGCAAATGCATCTTCTTCTATCAATGCCTCTGTCTCTTTTCTAACTTCTCCTTCTTATGGGGTTGCTAGTGCTTCCTTTTTTTCTTGTTGTATTATGTTTTTAATCTAAACAATAGCTTTAGATTTGGTGCCTTTGGCTATTGTTTCAATTGTTTCCTTTGAACTTACTTCTCTAAGAATTGTTCTTGCACCAAAATGAGCTTAATTAG